>JALBYZ010000475.1:0-26188 GCA_038050575.1 Globisporangium mamillatum
TCAGCGTGTGTGCCGTGTTTGAGGGACTGTTTGGAACAGCGCCCTCTTACAAACAGCGAATGAGTGCACGGGTTCTCATGTCTTCTTCGAATCCGCAAGTGGACACAGCTCGGGCCTCGGTGAATTGCACAGAATACTCCACTGGGGGGCTTGTCGCGCTTCTCCTTCACCGCGACAATAAATGATGACTCACTATGCTGGGTTACTTGGACGTTGTCGCCGGAACTCAGACTTTGTATAACCCTTGAAGATGCTCTTTGAGTCAGCACTCCCCATAATTTGACGATGTTCCCGCAGGTCACCCATTTCGCTCCGACGTATCGCTCGATCACCATGAGGCAGTCCAACACCGGAAGTTTGCAAATACCACGAAGGGCACGATTGAGTGATTCAACGTTGTTTGACGTCAGCGTGCCATAACGAGAACATGGACTGATGTACAGCGACCGCTTCTCCTTCCCGATATCCAAGAGCCACTCACCGTGTTCAAATTCATGCTGCTCAACCTTTGAGCGTGCTCTTCAAATTGGACTTCCGCCCTCGGTCTCGCCAGCGCCCACGCAGCATCCTTCAAAGGCCTCGACTTGAACTTGCGGTTGAAGTTTTCCATGAGGTGACGGAAGCAAAAGAAATGATGAGGAACTGGGTCCAGAGACAAAACTGCCGGAACCAAGCCTTTGTCACGATCAGATATCAGGAACACTGGAGGTGATTCAAGGTTGCTCATCAAAAAGTGAAGGAAGAATTCCCAGTTGTCTTGGTTCTCGATAGCCACGATCACAACTCCCACAATTTGAAGCTCGCTGTTTCCGTTCTGGAAGCAAGCGACAAGCAGCGTTCCACCGATGGAAGTCTTCACGAATGTCCCGTCGATGCTCAGGCCGCGGTTGGTGTAATGGGAAAATGATTGAACACCCTCTCTATACAGTATTGCCAGCCGCACGAAAACTCCGCCCGTCACGTCATAGGTTGCCTTGTGCTCATTCTTGATCAGCTCATTGATGTACAATGGAAGGCTGTGGCACTGGGTGTAATCCGTTCCGTACATCTCCACCACGAGTTTGTTGCAAGCACTCATGCAATTCAGGTTGATCGGACACAATCCTAACTCCTCGGCCTTTCGCTTGAAGAGTATCGGGGAAGTTTTGCGCCCGTGACTCATGAAGAATTCGCGGAGGTCCATGTGCTTCGCGAGGTATTTTGCAGTACAAATCTTCGGTTTCCTCGAATCGCCAGATCTGGCGGGCAGGAATGGGGTATCAACTTGGACGGACGCTTGAACGACGCCTTGAAGGCAAACTGGGCGACAAAGCCGCAATTCTCCACCGTGCAGATGACTTTGTACCGGCGCTTGTCGCTTGCTATCACTTTGAAGTTCCGCATTGCTCGCGCGTGGTAATCTTGAACAGCATCAATAATGTCTTCTTCACAGCGATATCCACGCAGGCACAGGTCTTCAATATCTGGAGCACCACCCGGACCGTTGTCGTTGCCGCTCGATTGATCGGGATTTGATCAAACGGTGTCCATTTTAGAAGTGAGAGATGCACAAGTGAAGGTTGAGCGCTTCGTTTTCAGCAAGATCTGTATCCTTGGCGTTGGGGTCAGACACAGCATTCGCTGCGGCCGTCGTCTTTATTTGGAGAATTTTCTCAAACGCAGACGGTCGTGAGAAAATTATCCATAAGGCACTGTGTTGTGCACCCTCTACAATAGCACTGACGCACTGCATACGGAACTTTCTCACTATTTGTAGAATATTCTCAAACGCCATTGAGTGTGCTACTCACCGTTTAGTCTGTGTTTAGGATATGATAGAGCTCCTGTGTTAGTAAATGGGCGCTTTTACACGTTTTTGGAAATAATTGGCTTGGTCACAGATCAGGCAAGGTAACGGGGTCTTCTTGAACGAAGCTCACTTTCAGGACTCTTTCTTTCGCCTCGTGTGTTATTTATTCGCGGTAATTTTCACTATTATTCCCATTCCTTCCCGTTTTGGCATTAATGTGTATTTTACCTATTGTTTATGTAAAATATCAAGTTATATTACAAAAGGCGCAGATTTTATATTTAAAGTTTGAAAAGGCGTAGTTTTTATATTTCCCCAAACTTATAACTGCCATCCCTGTGGCTCTAAGAAGTCAAATCGAGCTGCGATTTCACCACGAGATTGTTCTGATGACGTTCTCTAACATACTAAAAAAGTTCGTCCGCAAACACAAAACTCGAAAAAAATCCACATAATTAAAAAAATTGCTGTCCTTAATTTTTTGATGTGCACTGTACCTCTGTTATAAGATGATAGACCTGTGATAATGAATGAATGCATCGCGTCGTTTCGTGACCCCGTCAATCAATCGTGGAAAAAGCAATGCCGCTAGGGATGCATGCGGCCGTGAAGCGGAGGGTGCCGCGGCTGGCGCTCGTGCCGCGAGACCAGTTGCAAGCGCGTAGTCCAACGAAAGCAACAGGTCAACAGCAGCAGCAGAGGCAAACGAAGCAGAGCGTGAAGCGTGATGCAGCACATAGTATCGCAGGAGAGCAAGGCATCGTCAAGCGACAGCACGAATTCACTGATGAAGACGCCGTCAGACGTGGAGAGAACGACGACGAGCTGGTAGAGGAGAGCAGTGTTGAGTGCTGTAAAAACGACTTAAAGTCGAGCAAGGAGCAGCAGCTGCGGCTCGGCGAGCGGTTCCTGCGCATGATGGCGGCGATGGCGCAGCTCTCGCGCATGTCGCTGGACAGCCATGAGGATGGAGGTGGCAACGCTGAGAAACAGCCTTTAGCATCATCACACACCTCAAAGCAGCAATCAGGTCAGCAGACCACTGCGCTGGAGAAGATCGTTCAGAGGAAAGAAGCACTGGCACTGCAGCGGCTCTCGCCGCATAAGTCAGTGCCAGCAGCAGCAGCGCAGTCTATTGGGTCACCTGCCAAAGGCGCCGCTGCACCACTGCTCGTGCCCGTGAACGCTGCGACCGAGCCACTTCGCCCACACCTGACGTTTGAGATCTCGATGCTGCTGCCGCCGCCGATCGACGCGCGACAAAGCTCTCTGCAGTCACCAATCCGCAGGACGCAGCTGCGGCCGCGACGGCGCAAAAGGCGCAGACGACGACCGCGCGAGAAGCGCTCGTTCCAGACGTCGCACGCCACGTGGGCGCCGCGCGCCTCGGCGAATTACATCCAGGAGCACTCGCGCTGTGACAACCGCTCGTCCAAGCTCATGGAGAAGTTTGCACAGCTCAAGAGAGCAGCCGAGCCATCATCATCATCGCAGATGATAGAGTCATCCTCGATGCCGATGCTTGGCGACCTAAGGTACCTCTACGCGCTCCCGACGCTGAACAGATCAGCATCAGTGGTCAAGAGCGATCAAAGGAGCAGTGACGAAAATGATGAGAATGGTTGCGATGAGGAAGAGAGTGACAGTGATAGTGGCAAATCTGAAGGCGAGAGCGAAGATGACCAGGAAGAGCAGGAAGAGCAAGATCAAGACCAAGACGCACGAAGCGAGAACAATGAGCCTACATTCAGTTCATTCTTTACACACTCCGCCAGCAGCACTGCCGGTATTGGGGAGGTGGCTACCTCTCATACTTACCCACGAAATGAGGCAGCCCCTCCAACATTTTCTGACACAGCGACGCCATGCGACGACGACACTAGTGCAGCTTCTTCTTTTTCCCTGTCAACAACAGCAGTAGCGACGACAACGCCAGCACAAAAGCACCCGCTGTTCCACCAACCGGCGTGGATCTCCCCGGAGCTCAAGAACTGGCTCATCAGCTCGGGGATGTTTCAGACCAAACCGCGGCACGCCCTCATCCGCTGAGCTCTTCGCTCCTCTGCCTCTGACTGGTTGTCTGCTTGCTTGATTTGCTTTCGCGCGGGCTTTGTGCACGTGGACGCTCGTTTTTCTTGCTCTCTCCTTCTAAATAATGAAATAACTCATTTTACTTCTTGCTGCTCTCCCTTTCTCTTTCAAGTTGGCTCTGGCTTGCCTTCTCTTTATATCACACTTTGTATGATGGGCGACCGATCACCAGACCTTGACTGTTTACTTCTTCTTGGTGCTGGTATTGACGACGACGACTGTGGATGGATGGATGGATGGATAGATGGGACACGGTGGATCACTTTTTACGTTTTTCCCGACTTGTACGTTCCCGCGGGCGGCTTGTAGCACTCTGGAAGCATCTTGCGCTGCATCTCGTTGAACGCGAACTTGTCCGCCTTGGTGTTCAGGAACACGTTCTTGCGGCGCACGCCGTAGAGCCGCATACTTGAGCAGATCTTCGAGCCCTGGGTGGCTTTCAACTCGACGCAGCAGATGCGCGCTTGCTCCAACGTGACCGACATCGCTGTACGGTCCTTACCACTCTTGCAGCAAGTCACGCGCGACCCGCCCAGCTCTCGACAGAAATCCGAAGTGTCCATTAGCAGCGCCACATTCTTCTTAAACTGATTCGACGACGAGCAAATGTGGTGCTCGATCTGCGCGAGCAGGTCGTCCAGCGCCTGGATGCTATATCGACCGAGCGGTAAATCGCCACCAACGCTGTTTGCACGGCGTCGCAGCGACGCGTGCGACCGAAAGTCGTTCTCGTAGTTGTGCAAGCGGCGGAAGATCGAGTAGAGGTCCTTCAGCTCCTCGAGGTTCTCGCGATTTATCCGGTCCTGCACTTTCACCGAGCTCGCCTTGTACGCATGGACGAGCGTCTGCTTCTCGTTGACGCCCTGCGTGAACAGCACACAGCGCATCCGGAACGGCTTGCCGGTCATCAGCAGCGGTGGCAGCACATTCATGTGGCTTTCCTGGATACCGATCGTCACGAGTAAATAGTTACCGCTTCGACTGCTACCCTGTCCAACTGCTCCGTTCATCGCGCTCGCGTTGTTCTCGTTCCCCGCAAACGCGCGGCCATCCGAGGGTGAGTAGTTCTTAACCACGAAGTGGTCCCCCGTGGTCTTGTGCTTGCGGAACTGCACAAACACGTTGCGCAGCCACTTGGCACCGGCCGCAAAGTCCTCCAGCATGCCGATCTCCTTCCCTTGCGTGCTCAACAGCGACTCAAAGTTCATCAAGTAGCCAAACTTCAGCGCATTCTCGAGCTGCGACCGGTGCTGCTGGCTGCCGACGACTGCGAGATCGAGCGAAGCGATGATGCACGCGACGGCGGCTGAGAGGATTTGACTACCAATGATATCGAGTCGGTCTTTCAGCTCCAGACGCGTTTTCAGTGACGCAAGTGACTCATCCGTCTGGTTCGGCGCTTTCGAGTTGCTTACGCGGCTCTTTCGGCGCGTTCTCTCCGTCTGCGTCGACGCAGCCGCAGATGGGCCGCCCATGGGAGACGTGCATGACTCTTCAATAAGAGAGTTGCCAGCTGGAGAGCCGGCCGGATTCGCATTGTTGTTGTTGTTGCCGCTACCTCCAGCCCGCATGTCGGTGTGAGGGTACCCGCCGTTGGCAAAGCCCTTGGTATGCGCCGCTGGACAGCCCATCGTCATTGTGTGCCACGCAAACGGAAGCGAGCAGCCCTGGTTCGCGGGTCTGTACGCGCACAGGAACTGGTCCTGCATGTTAGTCGGGAGAAACTGCCAGCCATCGAGGCTTTTGTACGTGCTTCGCTTGAACGGCGCGACGATCTCTGCCTGCGCATCTTTCTCCTTTGGCTTCAAGGGAGACTTCTTCAGATCACGCAGCGCATCAAAGATCTTGCCGTCATTCTGTTCGTCCAGCAAGCGCTTCTCCTGCTTCATGAGAAACTGGCGCTGCTTCATGTACTCCTCGGTCTTCTTTCGACAGTACTCGAGCTCGAACTCGATCAGCGTGACTTGCAGGTGGCTCGAGTTGTTCTTCCCGAGGTACTTGTGCAGTCGTCGCGTTCGCTCCAGAACCTCTTCTTCTAGGTAGTCCAGGTACGCCAGCGGCAATGCAAACGTACTGCGCGGCACACGAAGAATTTCATCCAGCGCGATAAAACGCACGTTCGATCCCGCGCCAGTGTCGCTGCCATTGCCCAGAAAGCTTCCGTTGTCGATCAAAGTTCGCGCGCCGCTGTTGCGCGCGAACTCAGTGTTGTAAATCGAGTCACGAGCAGTCGGCTCGTCCGAAGCGCTCAGTGTCGTCGGAATCAGGTACTTTGTGTTCGCCATATCGATACCAGTTGTCGGCAGGATCTGCTGCGGTAGCAGCGACGGGAACGCGCGAATCGCAATCTCGATACCGTCGTTGGTTGTTGGTGCAAAGCTGAGCGGCGCTCCACCGCGACTCGTCTGCGCGTCTACTTCCTCTGGCATCGGCGACGGGGCGTCCTGCAGATTCTTTTGTGGACCTGGCGCCGTGAGCGCGTCATGCAACGACTCACGCGCGGACGTGGTCTTTTCATTCAGCGTGATCGTCTTCACGTACGAGTTGAGGAAATTGTCAGTCACGTGGCAACGACCCACGCCGAGACACGACTGAGCTGTGCCAGGACTCTGGCTCAGCAAGCACTTGAAGAGCGTGAATCGGAGCTGCGCGTACTGCTCAAGCTCAGCGGACACCACAACAGTGAACGGCACACTGAGAGGTTTATCGCCCGCCGCTGCAGCCGCAAGCAGCGTCGACACCTTGATCGCGTCCGTGGAGCCAATGTCCACGAGGGCCTTGGTCTGCTTGAGGTAGCCACTGACTTTGATGAAGCAGCCGTTCTTCTCCTTGTTGGCGTCGGTGCGCATGAGTTTGCTTTTGCGGCCCAAGCTGATCTCGATCGAGATGTCGTAGAGGTTGTTGCGGCGCACCATCGTGTTCGGGTTGAGGCTGACGATCGTGATCTTATTCTTGCTTTTGCTGCGGCCGCGTCCCGAGAGTGTCACGCCGGCATCGGTCACCTGGTCCTCCGCCATGGGTTCGAGCGAGCTGTAGAGAGTGCTCTGACCGGATATGAGGAAGTCCGGCTCGCTTTCCGCGTCTGAGTCCTCGTTCCACGACGAAGACGAGCTCGCTTCGAGCAGCTGCGACCAGTCGATGCTCGGGTCTTCGAGGAAGCCGCGAGAAGAGTTGGTGAATAGCGGGTTCTGGTTGTTTTCCTTGTCACCCTCGAGGCCAACCTGCTTCACCTTGACGTGCGGCGGTGGGAGAGCGCCTTCTGCCTGATTGTTGTTAGCCGTACCTGTAGCCGACGATGACGCTGCGGGGTCGAGAGACTCGACTGAATAACCTCCAAGCGCGTTCAAGATCGCCGCAGAGGTCGGCTTTGGCGCTGCTGCGTGCACCGCTTTGGACACGGACGACCTTCGCGCTGCGTTGAGTGCGACATTGCTCTGACGGGAATCACTCGACTCACGGTCCATGAGACTCGTGCGCGAGAGCGCCGTCGTGGAGCCACGGAACTTGTCGGCGCGCACGGCATCCACGAGCTCCTGGCACGAATCGATCCACCGACGCTGGTTGTCGCGCGATTCGGCCTCGAGCAGCAGCGTTTTAGTCTCAGACCGGACCTGGAACCTGTACGGCGCGTGGCCCGAAGCGCTCCTGTCCAGCACCATCGTGTCGGGCAAAATCGGGATCTCGCCCAGCAGCTCGAGTTTGTCCTCAGACGTGTAGTAGCAGAGACTCGGGAAGTCTCGGCGCAGAATAAAGAACCGCTGCACGACAGATAAAAACAGAGAGACACACACACAAACAAGTCAGTCAACACACAGCTACGATTGCGGTCGCACACCCATTTAGAGTGCTAAATAGGTTACCGTCTTCCAGTTGCGGCGCCAGGAGCCTTCCTTGGTGAGCGTGCCGGCGCGCACGACGTCTTCCGCTGTGAACTTGGCCGGCGCCGACTTGAACGCGTTGTTGCTGCTGGCGTCTCCAGACGCGGTCTTCCCGCGACGCTTGAGCACACTGAGTACCTTGGAGCGCTCTTTGGTCTCGTACACCTCGCCGTGGAACTTGCCGAACGTTGAGCACATGGACGACGACCGGTGATCCTTCTACGACAGATTGGCAAACACAGTAAGCACATGTGAGTCGACAGTAATGCCACACATACACATACACACATAACGCACCTTGTCGAACGAGCCACTCGTGGTGGCGTCCGTGAAGAGCCCACCCACCGAGCGCGAGGTATGGAGGAAGTCTGACGCGGACCGCAGGTCGTCTGCGTCACCCGTCGCCGCAGTGGGAGCTTTCGTCGCCGTCAGGTTCTGCGACCGCGTGCGTGAGAGCGACGGCCGCATGATGAATTCGTTCGCTCCGCCATTGCTGTTGCGCGCCGTGAGCGGGTACACGTCGTAGAGCGACGTGGTGCGGGTGAGCGCGCCGGTCGCCGTCCGCATTTGCGGTCGTTGTTGCTGCTGTTGGGTCTGCTGCGTGGCCAGCGCCATGGGCTGCGCGCGGTCGGCTGCCGCCGTCGGTCTCGAGCCTCTGCTGCTGCTGATGGTTACGGAGGTCGCTGCCACCGGGGCGGTCGTCATCCTCGCCGCGGAGGACATGCTCGTGCACGACGCAGGCAATGAACTCGGCGTGCGCGAGGGAAAGTGGCGGAAAGCTGCTGGCTTTTGAGTGTGAGTGTGTGTGTCACGAGGCTTTCAGGACAATCGCAATTTTTGTATGGGCGGAACGTGGTGTGGCACGATCATTGCCACACCAGTTGGCAAAAACACCCCAACCCTAATGCGGGTTTGCTTTTTCCGAATTTTTTCTGTCGAAGGATGGGAGACAGCCCCTACCCGCAGCGAGGTTTTACTGACCCAGCCACAACGCTTTATGCTCAGTGGCACCATTAAGTTGTGTCCAATTTTAGTTTTGTCCGACATTTTTCAATTGGATTGGCAACGAACAAATCGTCTGTCGTTGCACGGCAATTGCTCATGAGCGCAGCAGCGTCTCGAACCAGACGAGGCGCAACAAACTGTACATCCACAAAATTCTGTGGTCGCAATTGGATGCCGATCCGCATCGAGTTGTCAAGCCGTCTGTCTATAGAGTGGATGTGTGCAGAAAGAGGAGGCCGCTAATTTTTGATCGTGAATTGCTGAACATCATTTCGATGCCGTCCATGGTGAATAATAATAGCAACAGACATGCAGACAAGCAGCAAACATCAGCTGTGGTCATTTGGGTTGAAAAAACGTGGGTCAAAGTGCGCGCAGAGCCACAAGCCAAATTACAAATTACTCACACGTGGCACATAACAGACTGAAATCTCCACGTTCCAAACTGAAAATAGTGACAAAGAAAGGTCATATAGTAAAACAAAGCGAAAATGGAACAAAAGTGAATATTTAGCAAAACCGACCAATCGCGTACCGCAGAATCGCTTCTATATGTGCCAATTTAAGCCTTGTTAAGCGGTACTTTATGTGATGGAATAGGGTTGAACTTGCTATGTGAACATACATATCGTTTCATTCACAATTTCTACACGTCTTGATGCATATGTACGAAATGCATGATTGCGTATACGCATGACTAAGCTCAACTTCCCACTGGTTGTGAACGAAAGCGAGCGCGTTCACAAAACCACTCAGTACGCAAGGTTCATGTTGCTTGTGTTCTAGACCAAAAGCAAACACAACCAGCGCTGCGTACTCTGCTAGTTTACCCTTTCGGGCAAATCTGACTTTGTGGCTACACACATGCAGAATGAAAATGTAAACCTGTGACCCAATATCACGAAAACTCTGCCTTCGACTTGCCTGCCGCAGCCGATTTCTTGATCTTAGGTTGCTGGATGCTGACCAAAATCCCGCACGAAGAGTTGTACGCATCGAGCTTCGGGCTATTGTAGTTTGATATCTTGACGTGCGTTCTGCCAACTTGTCGACGAATCACATTTGCCATTATGTATGCTTTCGACGATGTCGCCAGATTCGTGCATTGATTTCGTTTTATAGACCACGATCTCTCGAAGTTCGAGTGTCCTATTCAGATTTATGCTCGGCTACTGGAGAATGCATGCTCGAAGCGTGGACTTTTGTTCTGGCAGCAGAATCTGTTTGTTAGCACCTAGAGTCCTCCACATCAACTCCTAGGAATAATATAACATGTGTTGGAGCTTTTGTGTGGCGCTGCAATTTTTATGTGCGTGTGTTGTAATGAAGTACCAAACTAGTATTGCTAGCACGAGCTCGTGAGCTCGAGGTCTACTAGACCCCCTCCTTTTCCCTCTGGTAATGTCTGTTTTTCCACCATTCTCGCCATGCATAATTACTTCGCGCATGGAGACTGGGGGCATTTTCTGTCCACCCTGATTGACGTGGTGCCGGGCGTTGATTGGCGGACGCGACCGCACGACACGTTTTGTGGTCAGTCGGTTAGTGTCGTCATGTCGTGATGGACGTCAACTCGCAGTACTGCCTGTCGCCGAATAGAGGAGCTCTCTTATAATTCGTCCTCTTCGCGATGGCGACTTGGCTTCACTTTAACACTTCAACATGTTCAAATATCAATATTTCCTGTCGTCTCGGGCAGCAAAGTGAGTGTCCCAAGGGGCGAAAGCCGCCGAGCGACCATCTTATATTGCAATGCTGATGTCTGGAAAAGCTTGCTTTCTCGCAGCCCCTCACAAAAGCATGATCTGCTGTGTACAGTACTCTGTGTAGGTAGGTGTCCATACGTAATCAGACTATCGCAACATGCTGCTGTGTGGTTTGGCGGACCTCGTCCCACCTTTTGGCGCCTTGGAACCGAGAAAATCCAGGCGAAGACGAGCGCAGAGCAACAGCAAGAGTGCTTTTTCAACCCATTGCTTGGTGGCTCTCCGCGAGATTTTCTCTGTGACACTCACTGGGGCTGAACGAGTGGTGGGTTGGTTGCATATGTCTTCTGGGAGCTCATCGGCCAGCCACACACGCTCAACCTCGCAAATCAGACGCGCGAGTAATCTGCGCCATGATTTGAACTTCTTCCTGGGGCAGCTGACAGCAAATTGAACAGTGAAAGGAACCCTTGACTCACAGTGGCACTCACTCCAACAGTCACGAAGAGGGGCTGGGTACAAAACCTGTCAACTCACTCAATCACTCGAGTATCAGTCGCTTGCTTCGACCAGTTGATCTTCACGCTTCGGAGGAGGCTTGGGCGTTGGTGTTGGCTTTGGCATTGGCTCCTGCAAGTAGCCCAAGCGATAGCCCTCATGCGAGGCCTTCTTAGCTGCTGCAGAGCTCTTCGTCTTCCTGTCCAATGCACCACCAGCATCTGGAAACCGAATGGCTGCTGCTGCGTTGGATCTCGACCCCTTTGGTCGCATGACAGGATCTAGATCTGGGACGGGTGGTCTGTGGCTTCGAGCCACCATCTCGGTATCAGAATTACCACCGCCAGAAGAAGTGCCACCACCACCCGCACCAGCTCCAGCGCCGAACGCGGCGCAAAAGTCCGCAAAGCTCACGACACCCTGGCCGCTGCGGTCCTTCTGCGTGATCCACTTCTGGATTTCAACGTCTGAGAGCCGCTGCTGTGCCTGCAGGCTGAGCGCCTTGCGCAGGTCAATGAAGCTGATCACGCCGTCGCCGTCGACGTCGTACTTTCGGAACACAAGGCGCAGCGTGTCGTCATTGTCATTGCGCGAGGCAGCTGGCTGAGCTGCTGCTTTGGGCTTGACTGATTGCTTTCCTGTTGTTGCTCTGGTTGCGCGACGTAAACGGGCTTCCCTTCTGGGCCGCTCCAGCTCAGACGACGATGGCAATGCCTCTGATCGCAGAGACTGAGAGCTCGAGTCGGAGGATCTTCTACGCGATGGTGACGCTTTACATCTCCTTTGAAGATCCCTTTGCGCACTAGTGCTACTGCTGTCGTTATCACTGCTGCTGCTGCTGCTCGCCGCTGCTTTCTTCTCTTCGCGCTTGGCGTCTTTCGAGCGTCGCGCCTGCTTCTTTTTCTTCTTCTTCTTGGCTTTCGCCTTTCGAGTCCCGGCGTCACTGCTACTAGCATCACTCTTACTTGACGCTGACGAGCTCTGCAGCGCGAATGGAGAGTACGCCTCCGAGCCCAGAGATGCTTCGTTGTCGCTATTTCCTTCGCTTTTTGTGAGATGCGGGGCTTTGCTCTTCTTTGTCTGCTTCTGGTTGCTAGCCGTTGACTTCGACGCCTTATGCTGCGTAGAGAGAATCTGTGCCGACTCCATGTCGACGCTGATGAGCGTCTGCACTAAATCACCTCTCGTTGATTTGGGCGAGGCATTGGCTCGCCTTCCTGTTCCCTCAGAGCTAACAAATCGCTGCGAGGGTGAGTGAATCTTCACGGGCGATACCATCGCTCTCTGCGGCAGATGCGACTCAGCTCGCGATTTGCCTTCCATTTGCTCTAGAGATGACGCGAATGTCCGTGCTTTGGTGGGTTTGAGCTGGTCTGCGTTTCCAGGATTGGAAGCAGAAGAAGCCCCAGCAGCAGCAACTCGATTGGCCTTGGTAAAGCCTCCAGCATTGGTCTTCGCGAGCAACGGCGGAGCCTTTGCAGGTTTGTTCACATCACCACTCGGCTGTGGCTGCTGCTTCTGGAGTAGACCGAAAACACGTCCACCTGGCATTTTCGCTCCGTACCCTGGACGAATGGGACCAACTCTCACAGCTTTGTGGGGAGGAGACGAACTTTGTGGTACTGCGACACCAATACCACTGATCGCTGTTGCTCTCTTGCGCGATGGCATAGCGCAAGTCTTTGCGGTTGGTTGCCCACACCAGTCCTTCCAGAAGAGCTGCACCGTTTCATAGTGCCGCTTCGCCTCAGCATCATTAGAAGATGTCTCGGTTTGCTCTTTCCCAGAGTTCGTCTGTTGGTGGAACGATACAACCCAGTTCGGAATGCCGACAGCTTCAAGCCGTGTCAAGAACGCCGGATCGGCTCGCTGAGCGCTAGAGTCGAAGCAGAAACAACAAACGAGCTGCAAGATGCGCATCGCAACTGCTCTGTGGCGTCCGCCACCACCGCGACGTCGCGCTCGGGCGTCTCGTACAATGCTCGCTTCTTTTGAGATCACTTGGTGCAGCAGCACTAGTTTACACACCTCTGAGAGTACCAGCTGCAGGTTGACACTCTGCGACCTTGTCGACTCTGTTTTGCTGGATTCACTGAGCAGAACTTCGAGGAACATGAGTGCCTCAAGGCGTGAGTCGAGTGGATTGAGCTTGTCTTTCGGAGCTTCTTGCTGTTGGTGTTGCTGTTGGTTCTGTAGCAGCAGTGAGAAGATCGTTTGGTCAACAAAGTCGTGCTCCAAGAGCTTCTTCGTGAGCAAACGCGAGTCAAACCGCAGCACGGCTAACCAGAGGCGCTGTTTATCCATGATCCCAAAGACGTTGCTGGATTTTGTCACTTCGGACCGACCAAGAAGCTGGAAGAATATTGCTGGATCCACGCATGTATCTAGGATCGAGGCGGCCACTGCGTCGTATTGACGTGTTTGCGCTGCGTTCACAAAGAGCTCGAATGCTAGCGTTGTGAGAGTAGTGAGGTATTGTAGCGACGAGTTGTCTGGTGCTGCCTCACTGCATTTGGTCAAAGTGATGTCCAGAAGAGTAAACAATTGCTGGAAGGCGTTGTGGTGACCCTCGTCATCCTCCTCCTGCCTCTCGTTGCTTGATGGAGGCGCCGCAAAGTTCGTGAGATCGAAGAGCTCTTCGCCTGTCAAGCTTGGACAAATAGCGACTCGGTGCAGCAACGATAGGCTCGTGACCACCAGCTTATACTGCGCGTGCGCTATAATCACAGAGTTTGTGTTGTGAATAGCCGTATGGTTATCGCATCCTCTGAGCAGGTCCTGCCACGCTGTCCCCATCCAGCGCCAGATCTCCGCAAACACGCGGACAAACCCTCGCGATGTAGATGGTAGACAAACGGTCGGCTCGAGCGCTTTCTGCAGCACGAAGAGCGCCTTTGTGTATGCAACAAGCTGCAGGACCTCGCCAAGCGTGCCGTTGAAGCGTCGGAGATCGATCGCGACGTCGTGCGCGTGGCTGATTTTGCAAAACTCGCGGCTAAACATCAAGTCGGTTTGCTGGACGAAGCTGATTGGCGCCATGGGAGGCGGCTTCGTAGCCAGCGAGTGCGCCTCTTTCCTGAAGAACGATGAGCTGAGTAGACTTTGAGTCAGCAGAACGTTGTGCTGCGCGCCAAACGCGACAATGTCGACCAGCAGCAGCTTGAACGGTGACAGGCACGTGCTGTTCTTGGTTGCGCTCTCCGAGTTGAGCGCAGAGAACACTTTCCACGGCGAAAGGCTCTGCTGCAGCAGCAGCCGCTTGTTCTGCCGGAAGACGTCGTTGAGCGTGTTGGAATCTACGGCATTCACGAATGCCAGTGAGTTTGCCTTTGCGTGAGAGAGAAGCAGTTTCGTGAGACCAGTTGACATCCAGTACTGCGTGGCGGGGTCTCCATAGTGGAGACAGTTCACCAGGAACGAAAAGATCACACACAGAGTCGGTGCCAGTGCGTTGGAGTTTGCTCCGTTACGGCGGCTACCACTGCCGCTGCCGCCGTTTTCTCCGATGATTTTAAGCAGCTTGGTCACGCGCTCGAGCGTATTTCGGATCTCCGAGACGACTCTGTACGAGCACAAGGATTTCGCAAACGCCAGTGCACTCGAGGCGTAAAAGTGCGCAGCTGGACGTGTAGATGATGACGGGGCCGTTGTCCTACTCTTCACGGCCAAACAGTCAGACTCTGGAGGCGGATACCTGACGCAGTCAAAGCGAAACACGCGCGTTGCGCACTCGAGCAGCGACATTGCGCCGAGCACTACACTCTCGTCCCGGTCCCGTAGCAACTTGCACAGAAAGTCACCAAAACGGAGCTCTGTCCACACTTTCGCAACTGTCGGGAGCACGAACACCACTGGGAAGCACGCCTTGCGCTCCATGAACTCGGCTGAGAACCACTGGCGCAACGCAGCGAGGCGGAATTTTGGTACTGCGATGCCGCCTGTGAGGCTGAAACACACATCGAGAGTACGATACAAGGCTTCCAGGTAGGCAAGTGACAGCGAGGCACACGATAAAGAGCTCTCTTTTTCAGGGTTGATTCTTGCGGCGGAGTGTACTTCAAGCCTCGGGAGAGCTTGGTGCTGGTCGGACCACCACAGTCCGATCTGGAAGTCGCCACCAGAGGTACTGCTGCTCTGCGACGCAAAGCTGGAAGAAAGTGGTTCAAGCACGATGTCAATTGCGTCACCACCTCCGTCGGGTGTCACGGAACCTGAAGTTTGTGATTTCAAGATCGCCAGCAGAGCTCGGTACTGGGGCTTTGACTCAATTCCCAGTAGGTTGCGCCAGCGCGCCTCACTCAACCTCCACAGCACAGAGAATGATGATGAGAGATTGAGTGTGGCGATACTCCCACTCGCTCCACCACCTAAGCCGAACAGGTGGTAGCTACCGCCACTGGAGATTTGACACAAGCAGATAAGAGATTGGTTGAGTAGCTCGTTTAGGTACGGGCTTCTCGCCATGGCATCTCCTTCTTGTTCTTGTTCTTCTTGGCGCTGGTTCAAAAGCTGGAAATTGAAATCCAACAGCGACAACAGCGACTGGATCGCTTGGTGGCCCTTTACTCCATCTCCTCTTGCCGTCATTACTGAGAAAATCACCAAACCAACTTCAGTGAAAGTCCTGAGTGTCTGCTTTTCGAAGACCAGCTGCAAGAAGTACGAGGAGATTCGTGGGCTCTTCACGTGTCTTTCGTTGTTCTCGAGAGCAGGTTGCTGTTGACTGGAACTTCCGAAAAGACTCGGCGCAAACTCCGTCCACACCGTAACGACGGAATCAAACTTGTCAGCATCGCTGGAGTTCTGTCTGCAGTGCTGCAAGCCTCCCATGATCCACTCGTGGAAGGTGTGCTGAGAGCAAACCAATGCCATCATGTCTTCGCATAAACGGTCCGGAGCAGCATCGTTGGTAGAACAGAAAGCATCCCACACATGCTCAAGACTCACTCGACCGGATCGCCCCTGCAAAGCGACCAAGCCCATCTTGAACAACTTGCAGACCGCGTCATCAACACCATCCACTTTGCATTCTACAACTTCGTGGGCTTGCGTAAGCTCCGTCATTGACAGCGGTGAATCCTCTTCAGACTCTCTTTCCGACGCAAGCAGACTCAGCAAACGCTTTCGCTTCCGTCGAAATGTGCTCTCTTCATCTTCTTCACCTTCATTTCCAGCGTCCAAAGTCTCGTTATCCGTGCAAAAAGCTTCGAGAAGCCTGAGCACAAAGTCTCCAAACACGGGGGTGATCACAAACTCGCCGCTTGCCTCTTCTCTCTCCTCACTGTCGACAAAATACCTGGAATCCAGAGACGCAAAGCGCAACTCTTTGCCATCCGAAGTTACCAATAGCGCCTCAAACTCAACTTTGGCGATGAAAAAGTCTTCATTCTTCATAACGGCCATCGCTAACAGCACCTGATTGCACCAGAATGACACCAGCGGTGCCCAGTATCGGAGCGCCAGTCCTGGGATCAGCATGTACTCGATGCAGTCCGACAGCGTCACGCAGCCAGCAAGCGATTCAGTCACCAGTGTCTGAGCGCAGTCGTCCTCTTCAGCGATACCTGCGTACCCCTGGGCTTGATCAAAGATCGGTGCGTCCATCGCTGGGAAGCACACGGGTAGGAAGAAGTTTCTCGCTGTCCATTTTTGAATTTTGCGATATAGTGTCAGCTCCTGTTGGAATCGCTGCTGCTCTTTGGAGTTGTCGAGACGCACCACTACGACCGACAAGCGTAGCGACTCCACTCCACGCTCGCCTTTCTTACCATCTGCATCAAAAATGGTTCTTCCTGGAACGCGAGCTAACGCACACAGCGCTATGAGAACAATCGACGTGACGATTGAGTCGACTTGGGGAAGAGGAGCTTTCAAAAGCCGCTTGAACTTCTGAGAAATCGGTGCCGCTGGTCCAAACGCCTTCAGTTCTTCTCTCTCAGAGCGATTCAGCTCGATCTGCTTGCGCTCTAGACCATCGAGTTGCTGCTTCCATCGGGAGCTGCGAAGCATCAGCGCATAGAGCTCGTCAATTTCGAGTTTGCCGTGATATTGCTGCTGTACTTTCGTCATATCCTTCGATAACCGGGCGAGCTGGCGGTCGAAGGCGGCTGGGAAATTGGCTGTCTCGACGAGGAACTCAACGAAATCGCGAGGAGAGATGAATTTCTCAAGGAGGTGCGCTTCCTTTTCTGTCTCTTGCTGTTGTGACGATACCTGAGTTTGATTTGCTGGCAAAAGCTTGCAGCGAAGGAATTCTTGGAGCTTCTTCGCGAATACTGCAAATCGTTCTCCTGACACCGAATGTGTTGGTGAGTCTACACCCAGTTCTTGAAACAGCTGGGTTGCCATTTCGATAGCCATCGTGCTTTGCTGGATGCTCCGTACAAGAAGCTGGATCTCACTCCACAGGATTGCTTGACTTGGTGAAGCGCTAGGTAGCGCTGACGTGACACTGTCGATCCATTCTCGGAAGAACGGATTCAGCCTCCAACGATTGTCGAGTAAATTTCGCTTCAAAGCGCTCCGATCAACCGATTTCTCCGCTTCATTTTGCATACTTGAGCGAGCCGACTCTGCGCTCGCGTTGTTCTTCGCTGGTGTCAGGCAAAACACAATCTTGAAAAATCTCTCGACGGGGCGACTATCGCCATCTTCAGTGACGGAGAGCAGGTTGAGTGCGTGCACGCTTTGCAGAAGATCTTCCGCGATGCGCCCAACGCTGTTGTGATCTGAAAGCAGCTCGGACAGACTCGATTTCATTTTGCCGACGAGTTTCTCTCGTTGTTGCTTGACCTTCAACGTCAAATATCGTTGGCGCTGATCATGAAGTGCGATCTTGAAGCACGCCATCTCCAAGTAATACGAGCTCTTGAGCTGAAGAGCCTCTCGAGCGGCATGCAGACGTACATCTCTCGACTCAGGATAGAACACTTCACGCTTCAGACAAGCCTCAGAAGGTGAAGCGACCTCAGTCGCCAGTTTCCAGATTTGCAGCTGAAGTTGCTGGGACTTTTTGTTCTTGACGCAAGCGAAAAGCAGGTTCAGCGAGCCATCTGCACGCTGCCGCTCGCGCCTTCGTGTGTCAACTGGCACCATGATCTCACAATCGAGGGAGTCGTCTGGACGGTGCATCATTTTGAGCTCCATGTCGACACTTTCTCGGTACGAGGCTGCGAATTTCTCGAAATCCAGGCGTGACTTCCACAGAACTTGCTTCTGGTCCAGGTCTTCGAGGATCTCCTTCATGCTCTTCTGTGTAAATACGCCGCTGCGAAGGTGCCGGCATGCAAAGAACGCAATTCGGACAAGCTGGTGCTTTTGAAGCGCCACACGAGCAAAACGCGTCGATTCGTCACGACTGGTCTGATAGTAATTGTCACAACGAGGCGGAAGAAAGAATCCTCGCTCGAACTCAACATCATCAAGCGAAACGATCCGAGTATCAAATGCTTCGACTGGCGCGCTGATGACCTCTCCGTCTTCGAAAAGATAAAGAACCAATCGTGTTGTGTCGCTTCCAAGACTCGCGTCCCATTCCTCGATGTCATTGGCTTTGCTTGGAGAGACCACAATCTCGCTAAAGTTGTCTGGGTAGCTGATCGCTGAAGACACTTCCACGCTTGTTAGCGCTTGCAGCTCCTCATCTTTGTCTATGATTCGTACGGATTCGTCGCGCTTCCAAGTGGACACAGCGTCGGTAGCCAGCCCGTCTACTCGCCAAATCAGCACTGATCCTTGCTGGTCCGCGAAAAGAATTGTACTCGCAATCCCCGTGATAGACACGATTGGCGAGCCTCCAAGCTGACCTTTGGTTGGGCTTAGCGGCATCGATACCACGCGCTGCGTTCTTCCGCACTTGCCATCTGGTACATTGTACAATCCTGGAGCAAGACCTACAGTCGAGCTTGAAGCAATACAGAGCGACCACTTCGAGCCTTGTGTCGCAGAAGACACCTCTGCGGTGAAAATGCCAAATACCAGCATTGAGGGCTGGACGTGAATGTAGTCGTCAACGTAACCGAGAATGTCTCCAGTTGCCACACTAGCAATCCAGAGAAGCATCGGGTGCGGTGCGACCACAAACGCAACGACAGACGCATCAGGTACGAGCTCAAACGCGGCGATGGTCCCTGTAGACGCAAATGTCATATTCTCTTTCCCGCCTCGGCCACTGCCTCGCTGAATCACACTCGACTCGATGATTGTCCGGTGAATCGGACGTATTTGGCTACACGCCACTCGAAAAAAGCGCAGGCTGCTTCGCCCAGAGCATCGTGCGCTATCCATAAACGATGCATTCACCGCCAGAATGGAATCCCAACAGGATAGACCAACCAGAGTTGCGTGATTTCCCGTCAATCTGTTTAACTGATGCAGAGCACTGGACGCTCGTTGGGAGTTTTGCTGCATTCGGACTGGGTCAGCCGCGCACTTCATAGACTCGTCACACCAATCTTGCACGAAGTCGCTTTCACGACCGTCACTTGAATCACTCGCGTGTTTCGGCTGTTGCAATGGAAGAAGAACAAAAGCCCTGGCAACGCACTGAAAATTTCAACATACATACGTTAGTGACTCGCTCGAGGCAATGAATACCAATAGTTCTGTCGTGTTTAACTCACCCTGGAGTCTTGTGCAGTCCACAACTCCAACAAGCCGTCAAAATACAGTATAAACACCATCCGGCACTCTTTCCCAACGACTGCTTGCGCAATGGAAGAACAACTACTCGCAAGCGCTTGGGAATCACCTTCGGCTCTTGCAGCGCCTTCACCCGAGGATAGAGTGTGCAGCTGGCTGCTCGTACCAGGAAATATCTCAGGCGTTGTCAGATGTGTCTGGTATCGAGTCAGGTACTGGAGCTCCGGCCACGTGACTTCGGTGCAGTTCACACGCACTAGCACTCTGTAAACCGCTTGGTAGGTGTTCTTGATATTCTTGAGCTCAGTTTGGCTTTCCGACGGATCGTCCGGGAAATCTGGAGGGCTCTCTCGCAACTCTTGATCGATGAGAGCCATCACCTTGTCGACACTTGCACACTTGAATCCATCTCTGGTTCTCCTCGAGCTTTTGCTGGCCACTCGGAAATGCTTTCTCAGGTACGATAGAGGTAGGAGCAGCGCCATGTCAGCGCCATCTTCTTCAACTTGAGCTCTGGGATCACCATCACCGCGAATCAGATGCGTGAGTCCAAATGAGTCCAGTAAATCGTCGTATCCAACTGGAAAATCATCTTTGTTTCTCCAAAATGAGGACTCCTCCTCGGAACTCAGCGACTTGAGAAGGGAAAGGTACTCATTCTGGCTCACTACAAGTTTGACGTCACAAAGCCGGACTGTTGTGTTGGAGATACCATAGTCCATCGTCATTCCATCCCACAAGACTTGGATCTTATGGTCTGTAACCAGGTTCTGCAGCACCTTTATCCCAGAAGAATTCGCAACGGACTTTGTACTCTTTTGCTGAATCGTCAAGTAGCGCAACAGTGGATCAACACATATCCCCACCTGCGAGTCAGAGATCGCGAACTCCAGAGTCCTGATACGCTCGCACGAAACAACTAGCTGATGCTGTATCGGCCGATACCGTGAAAGCTGTGCAGCGGCGCTGGGGGATTGGTCATTCAGCTCAACCTTGGCAATGATCGAGGCAATAACTTCACTCCTGACGTACAGCTTCAATAGAAAGTGCATTAGGTTGACTTGAGGAATATCAAGTGCATAACGACAAGGCAACTGCACTTTACCTCTATATCACTTCGCCCCAGCAGCTGAGCTGACTCTCGGGGTTGATAAGAAGCAATGAACACCAGCTCGTTCGCTGGATGAAAGAATCGCAGACTCGAGGACAAGCGCACTTTCACGAGCCCTCCAAACGCTTCGTTCGCAATAACCTGGATCACTATTCTTTCTTCCACAAGGTCCGAGATTTCTGCGACAATGCGGAAGCCCACCCCACGCTGGATGAATGGGTTGCTTGGCAGGAAGATCTCGTCAGACCCCGCATCAACATCGAGCCCCAAGCTCAGCTGACGTCCACTCTGAGGGAAAAGAGTCCAAATAGAAAGGCAAATGTTAATTAATATGCGAATTTCGAGTGCAAGGAGAAAGTCAAATAAACATTACTATACGGGATCAGAAGGTGCACTTGGTGCCCTCTGTTGCAGACTTTTCGTGCTTCGTGCAGGTGTCGTGCCACGCGCCGACGAAGCTTCAGTCAGTCGTCTCTTTGGGTCTGGTCTTCCGTGTATGGTCAACTGTGACTTCATATCACCGCTCTTTGAGCGGGGAGAAAACTTCGAGAGGATATCCGCTTCGGTGGAATCGCTATCGTAAGTCGACGATTGAGTGAGGCTTGTCTTTCGCTCACTGCTTCTTTCCGATACGGAGCGAGGATTGCGTCGTCCATGCAAGCTTTCTGCCGTAGAAGCGCTGCCTTGAGCTGACTGTCGCTTCTTCCCTCCTCTTGCTTGTGAGAGAAGCTCAAGTTGCTTTGCGAGCCGCTGGCTTTTCTTGATCTCTTCCTGTCGAGCGATCTCTGCGGCTTGCGCTTTCTTCTTGTAAAACTCAAGCTCTTGGGCTTCAGTATGATCCTTATTCTCACCAACAACTCGAGGAGAAGCAGTCCCAAAAACGAGAGAGCTTTCGCGACGAATGGAGCTTGACGCTTTCAGTAGCACTAGTCCGACCTCAAGCTCCAGTTTTCGAGCCGTCAGCATTTCAGCAGATATCTCCATGGGGAGAATGAGTGTCCCGACATCAGTCTCTCGGAAACCCAGGAACAGCATCAGCGCTGTTCCGCCTCGCACACTTTCAACCACTTTCGAGTACGTCTGCGTGGACGTCTTCAGCTGCCTGTACCTGCCGTCGTTTGGATGCTTCAGAATGTTCGCTATACAAAGAATTACCAGCTCGACGAGTCTCATCCAGCCATAGCAATCGGTCATAAACCCGATCGCCCGCGCAATCGCGCTGACGTCGCTTATTGCAGAGAACTCCATCCCTCGACAGTGACCGGAAACGACAGCGGCGATGGTTTGAAGACGCGCGACCGTTCCAGAATCAAGCGTTTGACAAGGCTCCTGGGCAGATTTTGACGTCTTGAAGCGCACTTTCTGGGGCTGAAGCGCAAACCTGGCATCGCGGTCCTTCGATTCAGAGTCTTGACTTTCAGCACTTGGTAAATCGCGAAACCCACAAAGCCGGAGCAGCTCCCGTCCCGCTTGGAAGCGAAGCAGCTTCAGCCATATTTCGTTCTTCTCACGAACACACCATAGGTCTTGCTTGGTAGGCTCTTCGACAATTTTGTGCAGTAGCAACAGCAAGCATTTGAGCCCATGTGAGGCTTCAAGGAGACTCGCGCCAACTCGCAAGCGTCCTATCATCAGCGATACCTGCTCACAAAGTGTAAGGTTATCTGTTTTCAAGAACAGTATTTGCTCGTGCGTCGCTTTGGTGTCGAAGGGATGATCCAACATTGGACCCAGCGCAGCCACAAAATCCGCGAAATCGACTCTCCTGTCCTTGTCAATGTCGAACGCATCAAATCTCATCCAGCCTGGCGCATGTGGATCGCTGCCAGTCCGATCAAAGTCTTGCTCAATCAAGAATCCACGCTTATCCTGGTCGATCGATTCGAAAACCTTCTTCGTCATTTCGATTTGCGTTCGCTGGACAGCGGTTTTGTTGAACGTGTCCACGGCATTCTTCCCATACGGATACATTTTCACAATCGCAGAGTCTTGACGATCTGTAAGTCGGCTCTCTGGACGACAGGGAAGTTTGCTTTCGCCTATGGACGGAGACCTCGTGCGGATGATATCAACAAGGTACTGCATCTCATCTTGGAGCAGTGTGTCGATTTCTTGCTTCTTTCTCCACAAGAACCACTCCATTTGCTCACTGACCCGCGAAAAGCTGAAATTTGACAGACTGGCCTCGGATGACTCGTTCCCCGAGACACGCTGCTTGCTGGTCTCGCCTGAAGTCAGCGTCCCTGTCCCACGGAGCGCAAACACGTTTCCCTGGGAGGTTTCCACGAGCTCGTATCCTATCGACTGCATCAGGTCGGCTGAGAATGGCAAATAGCCGATCTGCTTCTGGAACGTTTTGTTTACTTCGCGAATGCGCCAGCATCGTGCATCTTTTGGGTTTTTGAGCACGTTTTCTATGTACGCTGACATGTTTTTCAAAATCTCGCTGCATTCATCGAGAGTGAGAGGCAATTCCCGCTCCCGCTCTGTCGAGATCCGTTGAAGAATGGAGCTGATGCTCTCGATGCCGTCAAATAGAGAGAGCTCTGCATCAAGCTCCACACAGCTCTCGCGTAGTTTGTCCAAGGTGATCTTCGAAAGAGCACTTGCTCGCTTTCCATCACCAGTCCTTGCGCCGCGAAGCTCAAAGTGGGTCTTGTTGCGCTCAACAAAACCAACTGCCTCCATCAAGTGAGTTGCTCCGTCAAACCGACCAAGTTTTTGCTGGAACGCAGAGCTATCAGCGCGGATACGCCAGTAATCCGAGTTGTTTGGGAACCGAAGCACTTTCAAACAAATGTTCCGCACGACTCCGATTATCCGCCGAACTTCCGCCACCTCCACTCGAAGTCGCAGCTTCTCAATCGCATTGCTGATCGTCGGTGCTGATGTGAGCTCATCGATAACAAATCCACACGCAGCGTACACTTCCACAAGTGAGACTGTGGCAGCCCTCTTTCGTAAAGTCGCTAGCGCGGGCTCAAGCATCGTCGAATCATGCACAACTTTGACTGCGAACACACGGAGCTGAGACGTCGAGATACTGGGATCATTCGACTCGGGCTCATCGGGTTGTAATGCTTCAAATACCTCTCGAAATCGCAGTATCAGGTCTTGCTGGGCTGGTGTTCTCCCCACTGATAGGCGTCTCACCAAATCTCCATGTCGATTGCAGACAGCATCCCCATTTGAGAACAAGCACGAAGCAACAAACGCGATCGGACGAAGCTCTAGCGATTCATTAGAAGTCGGTCGGCTATCGCTTGAACCGTAGAGCTGGTAGTAGCAGCAAAGAAATTCGGGTAGCAACAAAGTGTTGTGAGGCAGCAAGCGCATTTGCTGCAAGTACACTTCTAGCGGCTTGTTCGGAACTGCATCGCGCGTGACTCGACCAAGAATTTGGCCAATCTCGGAAACTCGGATGCGCGATGGGATAATACTCGGTAGTGAAAAATCGTGGAAGAAGCGCTGCAGTGTGTCAAAAGTCCGAAATCCCAGTTTTTGCTGCCAAAGCTCCAATTGCCGTTTGCTCTCATGAAAAGATGCAAATCTTCCATCCAAGATGGACGCGATGCTCTGCTCGATACGAAGCTTGCTTTGCCGATGCTTTGCGTACGCGAATGCCAGTATCATTGTCTTGAACTCAAACGACCGATGCACACGAAGTTCTTCATTCGAGTCAAACCATTCTGCCAGCGTACTCTTCACATTGAACTCGCCGGAGCCTTTCTTTTTCGAAGCACATAGCTCCTCGACCAATGAGACGATCTTGGTTTTCGATATTTTACCTTTCCCTCCGCTGTCTTGCGCTCCGAAGTTGTTGCGATATTTCTTGAGCAGTGAAGGCTCAAAGAGTTGGGACAGAATCTGTAACAGGGCAAGAGCAAAACGTTAGTACCTGACGCATATTGCGCAGCTTGAGAGAGTGAACCTACCAAATCTGTCTTGGACTTCGTTGCTTTTGACTGGGATGAAGATCCGCTATCGCCTCTAGAGCTAGAGCTGGACGATGAATCCTCGCTTCTGCTGCTCTGATCTGTCGATACAAGCGTCAGCTTTGGTTTCCGCTTCATCGCCCCTTCCTCGAAAAGCTGCAGCAAATCCAACAGTACTATGTTAGCATATCTAGAGAGAACGAGAGTGAAAATTGTAGGCACGCACCGTCATCGCTAATTCTTCCAGTAAAATCAGTGACTCTTTCTTTATACCGTTTCTGCGTGAACACATTTACCAACCACAAAATGTCAAACAACGCATCTCCATCGCGCTCGCCAGACGTAAAGCAACTGGACGGCGTACCTGTTCGGAGAACCTTTCCTTTTCTTTGTTGCCTTCTTCTCGTTTCCATCTTCGCTTGAAGAATCGCGACCTTTACTTGGGAGAGCCTTCAGTGCGTCTGGCGGAGCATCTTCCTCTATGTCACCATCTTCATATTTGATCTGCAAGGGCAATATCAGTAAGCAAATAACAGCGAATATGACAGCAAGAACATGTTTACAAGGTGACCGATACTCACTGTGTATGTATCGTCTGAATTTCTTGCCAGCACGGTTGCCGCTTCCCACTTTGGTACCATTCGAGGCTTCGAGAACTTGCTGGCACGCTTCCACTTCGCCAGAACTTTTTCATTCCGCCGAAACATAGATGGGCTGCTCTCCGTTGACTTCGCTTTGCGCTTCGACTTTGAGGTACTAGATGAAGAATCAGACTCCTCGGACTCAGAGCAACGACGAAGATACTTTGACGGGACTCGTTTGCCTGTATCCCCGTCGTCGTACTCGACGTCACAACTGTGGTCGGAGCGTACACGAGTTACAGTTGCAAACCTCTTTGTCTTCGACTTTCCACTTTTGCAATAAACAACACGAGCCCCCATTTTGAAAGATGTCGGCTTATCGCTCTCGGATTCATCCTTCTCATCTCCAGGACACGAGCGACCACCACCTAATCTGCTTGTTTTCGTCGCTGCTTCCATTCCCCACTGACGATCACTATCAGAGTCCGAGATTGGTTTCTTCTCATTACCAATGTCTTTCGCTTCTACAGCGCTTTCAACATAGGCCATCTCCACCTTCATCTCCACGTCGCCGTCCTCGTACTCCACGTCGTACGTCCCGTCGGAGCGCACGCGTGTGATCTTGCCGGCGAACCACTTGCTCCCCTTCTTGAATCGCGCCTTGACCTTCTCGCCGACCGCGAACCCGCGACTCTTCTTGGACCTGGGCGACGCGGGTCGTGCGCTCTCGGTCCGATCGTCGTCCAGGTCGTCGTCCCGGCGCTTGCCGCGAGCAGCGTCGCTGTTGCCACTCGTGGCGACTGCCTCGATGAACGCCATCTCCACCTTCATCTCCACGTCGCCGTCCTCGTACTCCACGTCGTACGTCCCGTCGGAGCGCACGCGTGTGATCTTGCCGGCGAACCACTTGCTCCCCTTCTTGAATCGCGCCTTGACCTTCTCGCCGACCGCGAA
>JALBYZ010000476.1:0-25843 GCA_038050575.1 Globisporangium mamillatum
CCGCCTTCCACTCAAGCTCCTCGTCTCGCCTCTTCGCCTCTCTCCGCACACGACCGTGGTCCTCGCCACCCGACGCTTCCTCGCTCTACGCCAGATCAGCGCTCATCTCGCTCGGTCCTTCGGCTGCGCTGTGCCAGGTCGTTACATCCTCGTTCACTGACTGGAGCGACTTCTTGCCGCTCGACGAGTTCGCGCTCAACACCGCGCCTCACGCTGTCTGTCGCTCTTACTCGTGACCCATTGGCGTGTGCCTGCGCCATTGCTAGACATACCACGCGCTTCTACTTCTAGTGGGGGAAAAGTACAGGCTCCAGTAACTATTCTGCCAGTCGCGACTTGCGATGATTGCAGCATCTTGGTCGCTTCTCACCACGACTCAAGCAGAGTGACCGAAGCAATTGATGCCAGTAATCGAAGCGCCTGCGGTAGCGACCAATGGGTGGCATCAAGTGTAAGGATGGACCTTCACTCTCAGCGCCAAATAGCGTAACCTTTTATTTACATTCATTCTTAGGTTATTTTAGTTACTGTCCGTAAACATTTAGCGCAATCACGAGGTACGCACGCAGCACCCAAGCACGTGCTCTCTCATCGAAGATTCAAATAGTATAGTTAAGAAACCAAAAGAATCCAGCAGAGGTAATGACACGGCGCCATCTGTATCGCACGGCATAGACGCGCACCTGTGCCCTACGCCCCATGTCTTACCCAGAATGGGCGCCCCTGGAGAAGAAACAAAGAGGCAGGAAGTAGAAAGAAACACAACACCTTTTCATTCTCACTTTCCAATTTACCCCAACACAAACAACCACCTCCTCCTCCAAGCTTCTCCCCACCTCGACTCTTTTCTCCTTTGTCTCACGTCTCGCCTTCCTCGCCACGCACTCGCCGCAGCACGCTCGTCCGATCCACACGACTCTCCTCTTGCTTCCTCACCAGACCGGCGCTCATCTCGCTCTGTCCTTCGGCTGTATCGTCTGTCCTCGCTTGTGCGAGAGCGATTAGACCGTCCGTACTCGCTGAAGTACGCGGCCTCCTAACAATTAAGCAAACAGAGTTCAATTTCCATAATCAAGACCAACCGATGAACGCGCCCGTTGATCCATTTCGCTTCCTTGACACGCAACCAGCATGTGCCTACGTAACGGCCAATAGCCTCGTTATAATGTTAAGCAAGCAGGCTCAATTTGTGACTCGAACAGCAGAATTTAATACAAGTTGACCACCATGAATAGTATTTACGGTTTTGATATAAGTTAAGCACATGAATAATATTTACGGCTATGCGTTATTTCCCATGAATAATGTCAATCCACAACCGCTAAGAGAAGTTTGAAACAACACTGGTTTCAAGCAGTACAGTGAGAGGACTACTAAGTACTGCTTGTTTTTTCAGCCAATCCGTGCGTGCCATGAAGCCTGTTTCTGTGGGATTGAATGAAATTCGCATTTTCCCCCAAACCATACAAAAAAGCTAGTCAAAGGGGACACGCAATGCTATTGGCTTAAAATAGCCATTACAAAAACTGTATCGAAAAGAGTGAGTGTTTTTGCCTGGATCGCCAATGTTTTCTACGCTTTTCGGGCTTTTCCGTGAAATTACGATTCTAGCCAAATGCGAGCCAGGAGGGGAGCGAGCGAGGTTGAGCCCAGCCTCATTTGATCGTTTGCAGGCAACGACCGCACCACAGACAGACAGTGAGAGAGAGAGAATGGATCTCTCGTCCAAGGACAAGACGCGCGGCGCGTACGTGCTGGGCTTGCTCCCTTTGTGTGTCTATTGAGCTGTGTGCTGTATGCGCAGCGCCTTGTGTGCTGATGCTGACATGTGCGCGTGTTCTTTTGAATGACGGCACAGCGCGTTCATGGCGACGCACAAGAGCAACATTGCGCTCTGGTCGGGCTTCTTCGTGCTCGTGCTCTTCTGCTACCACCTCTTCAGCGATGGCGACTTTTCGTTTCTCATGGTGCGCTGTCTGCTTCACGTTCGCCTTGTGGCGTGTGAGTGTGCTATTCCAACTAACGACATGTGCGTTTGTTGTGTATGGCGTTGTGGCGTTGTAGACGTTTGGATCTTTTGTGCGTGCGTTTGGATTCGCGTTCCTCATCTTCAAGGCGTTCTCGCAGCGCTCCGTGGCAGGTAACGGATACAATTCAACTGCTGCTTTGAATACCGGCCGCGGATGCGAATCATGATACTAACGTCTCAATGTGTGCGATCAATCGATCGATCTATCCCCACAATCCACAGGACTCTCGTTGAAGACGCTCGAGCTCTACGCGTTTGTGTTCCTCTTTCGTCTGAGCTCCATCCTGCGCTACCAGGGGTATCTCCCGTACGATCGCACCGGCGACTGGCTCTACAGCCTCCTCGAGATCAGCGCGCTCGTGATGTGCTGCGGTGTGCTGTACCTGGTCATGGTGCGCTTCAACTCGACGTACGAGCTGCGTTACGACACCTTCGGCTGGCTCCACGTGCCCACGGAGCTCGGCGCGCTCTACATCTTGCTGCCGTGCATCTTTTTCGGAATGGTACGTACGAAAGAATGGAGAATGTGCTGCCTGCCTGCTATGGTTGTGGTAGATAGATTCTGATGCTAATGACTGCTTTGTTTGTTCATTGCGTGCAGCTGATCCATCCAAACTTGAACCGCAACTGGTTCGCCGATGTCGCGTGGACGATCGCTCTCTACATTGAGGTACGACCGCGATCCGGCAATTAGTTGCATGCGTGAAAAATGGACGTATCGTAGATTCATACTAACGGCTCATTCTTTCTCGGCGTTTTCAAACAGGCTGTTGCGATTCTGCCACAGCTCTTCATGTTCCAGAAGCGAGTACGTTTGCTTTGTCTATTCCGTTTTCCATTCTGCCCTTGGCGGGTAATGACTGACGCGGCCTCTCATCTCACAACTGATTTATTAGGGTGGTGGCGCGGTGGAGTCGTGCATTTCGCACTTTGTGTACGCGCTGGCGTTTGGCAGCTTCTTGCACCTGGTGTTCTGGTTCTCTTCATACCACGAGCTCGGCGAAAAGGATGCGGGCCAGCACGTGGGCTACGCGGTTATCTTTGTGCAGATCGGCCACATGCTTATGATGGCGGACTTCTTGTACTACTACTTCAAGAGGTACGCTCGCTGTGCAATTCAGAACCGGAAGGTTCTCACTTTCTCATCTGAGAGGTCGTATGTCCAATGTGCTAACCAACCGTCGCATGTGCGTGTTCTCTGTTTTTGCTCCCATAGCATGAAGGATGGTGGTCCAATGATGCTACCAACCCACGGCGCGTACCAGGCTTAGGCTTTGGTTGCGCTTGCGTGAATGAAGTGTCCACCTAGCGTGGACATAGTCCAAGAGCGGAAAGAGACAAAAGAGTGGAAGACTATGTGGGCTCCCAAACAAGAGCACGCAAGAGGGGATCTTTGAAAGCTGTCTTTGCATGTGAAGAATCGAATTTGTTTTTGCGTTTTTGCTTTTTAACACCACAAAAGAAGCCGAAAGAAAAAGATCACCTCTTTACCATTTCACTGGAGAGCTGATTGCCAGTTTGATTACCATCTCTGCTTCATACATCTGTCATGGCGATTCCGTGGCTCTCGTTGACGTGCATTGACGTGCAGTTGATGGAAGCCACAGGGTCATATCATGGCAATCACCACAAGCCCTTGCCTGAGTGCCACGTCACGCCACGCAACGCAAAACTTCATGAACCAAGAACTTCAAATTTCACATATTGACAAAGAAAAAAACCTTATTATCTCTACACGTCCATACAGGAGGCAGGCGGACAGGATCGATCCTCCGCGACAAGTGACCATCCTAACCGGAGAGTTGCGCTTAAATAACAATTCGGCGGCGCTGGCAATTCGCTTCTGCACAGCGCTCTCACGACAACCCTCGATCGTCTTGTGCTTCTTTCGCGTCTCGAATCTGTTCTGCTTTGTTCTGCACTGGACCAATTCGCTCTGCATGCAGCATGCAGCATCCAACTTCCCCTTCTGACATCTGTCGCTCCTGGGGATGCATAACGCTAGAAAGACTCGGACGCTCGTCTTCGCGAGTCTTCGTTCGACTCACTCGCTCGCGTGTCCTTCTTTCTCTCTTGCGCTCTTCTAATAATCGTCAAAGTCCATCGAGCTGTCGCTCGCTATTAACCGGTCGGCAGGCTGCGTGCTCGCCCAGGATACATCGTCGTCGTTCGCCTCGCGCACCGTGATACACGTGCTGCACACCTTCACAAGCTGGTTGCGCGCCTTGGCGGCGTTCTTCACACTCGCGTCTGTGAATGGCAGCTTGCGCTTGTATCGCGAGCACGGCCCGCAGCAAATGCGACCGCACAGTCGACAGTGGTGGCGGCGCACGAGCAGACTGAACTTCTTGGAGCACGCCATGCACGACTTCTGCGCCGAGTACGGCACCCACTCGGGCGGGTGCACGATGAACTTTGCAAGCCACCCGAGCTGCGCGGGGGACAGGATATCGAGCACCAGAACGCCCTCGTTATTCCGGATCGTCATGCTCGCGTGCTCACGCACCAGGCACGCCGCAATCTTCCACAGTCCCTGCGACACAGCGATGTGCAGCACAGTGTTGCCCGCGGCGTCAATCGTGTTTGGGTCGCTTCCGTGTTTCATCAGCAGGCGCACGATCTCCGGGTCGTCGTCCTGCGCGGTGAGCACGTGCGCGATGATCGGGAACACGTCTCGCTGGTTCTTCGTGGTCGGGTCGGCGCCTTTCAGCAGCAGATGCGCCACGACCGCCGGGGCGGACGGCGTGTTCGACGTCGCAGCAAAGTGCAGCGGCGTGTTGCCGTTGCGGTCGGGCTGCGTCACGAGCGTGCGGAACTCGGGCGTCGACAGTAGACGCACGGCTTCGAGGTTGCCATACTTGGCGGCGATGTGCAGCGCGATCTGTTCCTGCTTGTACGACTTCATGGACGCGAGGTCGAGCGGCTTGCCGTCATACATGGCGAGCAGCGACGTCACGACCGTCGCATCGCCGCGCTTGGCTGCGCGATGCAGCGCCGTGTAGCCGGACGCGTCGGGCTTGTACGGATGATAACCCTGCTTCTTCCACTTGTTGGCCGTGACCATGCTGAAGCGCATGGACTCGCTCTCGCGGATCGACGTCATGCTAGAGATGGTTTGCGTGAGCTTGGCGGACACGCGCTCGTTCGACCACACGCGCAGGTTCTTGAGCGCCATGGGGATCTCAAAGTCCGAGTCCATGGTCGACGTGGACGAGAACGACGACTCGTCCTCGTTATCGCTGGCCGAGTCGTAGTTGGAGCGGCCGTACGCCATGATCTGATTCACTAGCTGCTTGTCTGGATCACGCGCAGGCAGCCTGTCGATAGAGATAGATACAGATAGGAGATTGGAGCTCGTGGACTCAGCTGCGCACTGCAATGGCGAGATGGTGATGGCTGTGCTCGTGATGCTTGTAAGAGCTTGCTACAGAATTGCCCAGAGGCAAGCAAGCGTTCGGTGGGACGCGTAGAGGGCGGGTCAGCGCAGATGGTGCGTCGGAAGCCGTGCGCTCTTACAGTCCGTGGATCGATAGATAAGCTCAGCAAGGGCGACGGCAATAGAGACGGCGGCGGCGGCTGCTGGGAGTAGAGGAAATGCTTCTGCTTTGAGCCTCTCGCATTCGCTGTTGTGTTGCACCAAAAGAGTCCAGAGCAAAAGAGCTGGTAGAGGCGGATCGCCAGGAAGAGGCGAGCGGCTAGAGCCACAGTCCAGAGCGTTGGTCTCTGCAAATTGTCGGAATTTCGGAGACGAAGCGCAAAATGCTTCGAAAAAAGTCAGTGGGCCACATTCTGTGTCACCGAAGGAGCGTGAAAGAGATGAAAAGAGGGGTAGGGCAAAATGCGAGCGCTGATTGGCTGAAACGAGCGAGTCTCCGCTCCCTCCTAAGCACTAAACTTTTGCTTTGAGTACATAGTCGCACTTTGTCCTCACGTTTGGCTCGGGTTTGCTAATGCAGCGTCCACACTCATCTCACCTCTAAAATATAATCTCCGAGTCCGAGCCACCCTCTATTAGCGCAGCTGTGACTGGCCTGAGAAGTCAGCTGGTACCTACTTTTCGCTGAGAAGTCACCCCGAACGTTTCTGCTGCTGTTGTTGTGTGTGGAAAGACAAGGCGGCGGTTTGGAATTGAATTGCGATCTTTTTGCATTTATGGACGCCACTGGTTGTTTGTTTGTTTGTCTCCATCGTAAAATTCGCCACCAAATGGATTTGGGCGAGGTGCTGCTGAATGATCGTCTTGAAGTCACGAGGTTCTCATTCTGAGTGTACGAGCTGAACTGTCCAAATGCACCGCGCGTCACGTGCCTCTACCGTGTTTAGATCGTTGAAGTTGCTGTCAAAGCTGCACTTCTACCAAATTGAGACCTGCGACGACTAACTGTAGAAAGAGGATTACTATTGTAAGCCCAGCAGAACGTTGCCAGTAGAAGCACACGAGGTGTGAGTAACACACCACCACTAAATTGCGCCAATAATAGCAAACACCGATATATGTAGTGGCCGGGTCTCTTTTTAAATACTTGAAGCCCTCGTCCACATTCTCCACGTCTCCGTGGCGTTTTTGTATAACGTGACAATATGCTCAAGACATTTTGCGAACGGGATTCCTCGACCACATAATAGTTGGTCAAATGAAAGTGATGTGGACCACGTGTAGCCCACCCAATCTCTCTCATCTCAGTGCTATCAGTACATGATGTGATTGTTGGGCTAAACCACTGGTTGCCTCTTTTTTTCAAGATTAAAGTCGAATTTTCGACTAGGGTTCGGGCTAAGAATCACATTGAATACTGAGTTGAGTTACGTTCACTTGGAAAACGAAATGTGAGCACTGAATTAAGTGAGGCCTGTTAATTTGGCGCCAGCGTACTGAATTATGGTAGCAACTATTTCTATCACTGAAGTAGAGTTATGACAGCTGTTTTCGTTCTGGTCATGTATATTTGCGCAGTTATTGTGTTAGATGCAAAAGGGTCTTTTTTGCGAATGATAGCCCAAATATCCACCCAAAATTGATTACCATCAAAGCACACAGACAGATGGAGTCGCTCTTCGTGCGCTCGCTGGCGCTACCGGCCACCCCGGAGGCGCACTGCCTCGTGAGCGCGTCCCGTACCACGTCGGACGGCACGTTCGCTGTTGCGAGCGCGTCCGAGGGCGTCATCCGCGTCTACGCGGCGTCCTGCGCGGCGCTGCTGCACGAATTCGCGTCGATCCACCGGCGCATCTACGCGCTGCACTACACGAGCTTCTCGGACTCGCTCGTGACGCTCGAGAGCGATGCGCTGGGTAGTGGAGACGAGGACAATGACGACGACGACGCCGAGACGTTCCTGTGCGTGTACCACGACTGGCGCGAGCGCAAGATGGTGCGCGGATACACGCTGCCGCTGGGGGTGCTGGAGAGCCCGAGCTCCAAGCGCAAGGCCGACTGCGTCGCTGTGTGCAGCTTCACGGGCCGCGTGGTGGTCGCCATGGGGGACGTGCTCAATATCTGGCAGTGCAGCCACGGCTTCTTCGAGCACGTGATGGAGCTCAAGGTGGACATGGCGCAGCAGCACGCGTTCCTGCAGGTCGAGTTCGTCGCGATCCACGGCGTGTACGTGGCGTACGCGTCGCAGACTGAAGTCCGCGTCATGGAGATCCACGTGCGCAGCGCCAAGGAAGCCGAAAGCAATAGCAGCAGCAGCGGCAGCAACAATAGTAGTGCTCATGCCGTGTCGCTCAAGCCGCTGGCATTACAGACGAGCCCCCTTCAGCAGCAACGTCGCCATCAGAAGGACAAAAGTGTCCGCCAGGAGTCCTCCTCGCGTGGTCACCGCGCGCCAGAGGATGAGACCGACTGCGTCAACATCGTGTCGCTCGACGATGTGGACGCTTTTGTGGAAGTGGCCATCCCGTGCTCGAGCTACGGCGAGATGGACACCGTGGACCAGCGCGACGAGAAGCGCATCTTCGACGACCAGGACCACGTGCCCATGGTACTCGCGCGCAACGAAGCGCAGCAGGAGGCGTGGAACCTCGCGGGACTGATCAAGAGCCAGGACATCCGTGTGAACCAAGCGCTGTCGTACTTTGTGGGCGAGAGCGACGTGCAGGTGCTCCTGCAGCGCTTCCTACCGCCCAACCACTGCGTGCAGTCGCTTGCGTTCCTGCCCGAGACGATCGACAACCAGGTGAGCGTCGAGGCGCGCAGCTACACGCGGCTGCTGGTCGCGACCCAGCGGGACGCCTTTTTGTACTATTTCTTGTCGCAGGAGGCCGACTTGACGCGCAAGAAGATGTCCAAGAAGGTGCTCGGCAAGGGCGAGCGCACCAAGTCGCGCGGTATGCACACGCCCATCACGGTCGGCAGGACCATTGCTGCTGCCGTTGGCAAAAGTCATGGTTCGTTCGCGAGTAGCCTTGACGATGATACCGAAGGCGAGGACGAAGCGAGCGAATCGACTGCGGGTACAACAACAGCCGACGACGCAGGGTCGAGCGCCGAGTCCGGCCGCGTGGTCATGTACTACAAGTTCTCGTCGCCTGTGGCGTGCATCGCCGCCAACAGCTCGTTCCTGTTTGTCGCGACGCTGTCGGGGCTGCAGGTGTGGTCGATCTGGAGCCCGTGCCACTACGTGGCCGCCAGCCGCGCGCTGAGCAGGTCGCTCGTGCCGCAGCCCGTGCAGCCGCAACTGCTGTGCACGCAGCCGATGCCGTTCCCGGCGTCGCAGATCGCGGCGCTTGACTCGTATGTGGTGCTGCTCCCAAAGCCAGAGAAGGCTCAGCAAGTTGTGCCGCACAATTTCATCCGACTGAGCAGCATGGCGGCCGCCGACCGTCTCCCAGAGGACGAATTTGAGCTGCGACGTGGCAGAGCGAGCCATCGAGCGTATCCCTCGGACCAGGTCCAGCGGAGCGTGTTGATCTTCCAGCAGAGCCCACCGTCGCTCATCTTCTCGTACATGCGCAAGGGGATCCTGTTCCCTCGTGGCGGTGGTAGTGATGACAATGGCGGCGACGGCGTGATGAAGCCGAGCCAGATCGACCTGTTGCTGAGTCTCTTCTCGCTCTACAGGTACCGCGCGGACGTCGGATTGGATCTACTCCACCTGCACAGCAGCAGCAATGACTCAAGCAGTCCGAGTATCGGCGATAAAAAGGAGAAACTAGCGCTGGAGCTTGAGACGAAGCTCTACGACACGATCGCCAAGGCGTGCGCGGCGGATCTCGCCAACGTGTTCATGTCGGCGGCACACCGGAACCTGTCGCGCGCGGCACTGCTGTACGTCGCGTCCAGTGTCCCGTCGAGCAACGTGATGCAGCGCTTCCAGGCGATCATGGACGACGAGAACCGGGCCGACGTGATCGACGCCACGGGCAAGTACCTGGACGCGTTCGTGTTCCCGTCGTCAGAGTCACTACCGTCGGTCGGTGCGAGCCAAGCCGCCGCGTATGCACTACGAAAGCAGAGCAGCAATGAGAGCACTGAGACCAACTTTACGCGCACCGTGCTGCTACACTATGGCAAGTACGCCCCCGAGCAGCTTTCACGCCTGATCGTGGACTCAAGTCTGCGCTGGTCGCTGCAGGACATCGAGTTTGGGCTCGAGAAGCTCACCGAGTCGACGAGTCAGAGCGTGCTCGTCAAGATTGCGACGCTGGTGCTGATTTTGCGTGCTTCGAGCTTCTCGTCCGAGGATTGGAACGCATTCAAAGAGACAACTGGGACAGCGGAGGGAAACAGCGCAGAGAGGGTCGACCATTTCCTCTCGCTTTGCTCGTACGAGTCCATGGCGAGCCACGTGACGCACCTGCTGAGCGACCATCAAGATGCGCTCGTCCACCTGAGCGTCACGCACCCGGAGCTGCTTGTCCAAGTCGCGGAAACGACCATTAGCACGAGCTCCAATAGTGAGACCAAGCACTTCACCTCGTCCTCGTTCGCGCACGCGCTGCGTGAGAATGCCCCGAAGGTGCTGCTGCAGATCCTCGAGCGCGTGTTCACGAGCGCCGTGCGTCGCCAGGAAGCCGTGTTCGCGAGCCTGCTCTTCTGCTTAAGCGTCATCGGAGACGCCGCTGAGCCGTCAATCCAGCGCCTGACCCAGTACCGCTCTCCGTCTTCTTCAGCTGTTGCCAGAAAGAGCGATGACGCTGCCTCAATGATGACGACGACAACAACAACATCCGCGTTTGTGGCGAACCAGTGCTTTGTGGTCCGGTTCCTCGTGTTTGTGCTCGAGATGTTTCCCGTGCTGGAGCAGCTCGTGGAGAAGGAAGAACTCCACGAGGACGAGGACGACCTCAAGCGCGTGAAAGCGGCGATCGGCCTGGAGATGATGGCATTGTGCGTGAAACTGAGCTCGTTCGCCCAGAGCCTGAACAAGACCAGCAGCAGCAGCAACACTGGTAATGAAGACGTTGGCCGTGTTATTGCAACTGTGCTAGATCTTTTCGACCAGAGAGGAGGCTCTCAGGAAGACGATGAGGACGAAGCGGATGCGTTGGCAGCTCAGCTTCCCGACTGGGTCCACGAGTACCTGGCAACACGCTGCTTACCGAGTGGAACTTCATCGTCATCATCATCTTCATCAGAGCTGCTGTTACTACGTAGCAGACTTCGGTTCCTGTTCACGCTGGCGCTCGGGCTGCAGCAGGAGAAGGATCTGATCTCGCCCTCGGAGATCTTGTGCGTCTACGAAGTTGCTGCTGCTGGCACAAAGAAAAAACCCGGCAAGAAAGAAACGCAATCGTCCTCACCAGCAGCCACAGTGTGGAAGCTGGAAAATAATTTCGCGGCGCTGGTGGTGCTGTTGACGTTGCCTCGGCTCTCCAGGTTCCTAAACCTTCACTCATCCACACAAATGTGACTCACTCAAGTTGAAGAGCTCGCTTACCAACTTGTTCTTGTTATTCACATGTCGATATCACTATGTAGGACGGTGGACGGACTGCAGCTGATCGCCGCGCGTGCAGACTTCGTCAACTTGTTCCTCCCGTACGGAAAGTGCTACTGCGTGACGCTGGAAGAGTGGAGTTTCCTCATCAAGACGCTCTCTGCGATCTCTGAAAACTCGCCAGAGGTACGCAAGCTCGTACCAGTATTGCTAGGATTTGTATTCACGTGTGTGTGTCTTTGTCACTTGCGTAGGACGAATCCGCCCACGACGAGATCGCGATCCTTGAGAGCGTGCTCAACCACATCTGCTCGACGCTCGGACCGGAAGACCTGCTTCAAGTGCTGCCAGAGGACGGTGACCTCGCGATGTACATGGCGACGATCGAAGCCAGCGTGCGCTTGGGGGAGGCGCAGGAGAAGACACAGGCAGACCATTTCGTCGCGATCCGTGCGCCGTAAACGCAACGTTACGTTACTCGCCCGCCCCAGTTTTGTTTGTCGCTCTCTCTCTCTCTCTCTTAATCGTTGAAAGTCGTAATGTACTGTTGTCGTTGCTGTTGTTGTTGCTGGAGCTGTGCTCCGCCGTAGCCGATGCCCTGGCTCTCAATGAGTCTCGTGATCGCGTCAATATACTGTCGTCACAAAGAGAAAAGTCCGTCAGTCAACCATGACTCAGAATTCTAGAGGTATCCACACCATCTATCATATCAACCAATGCAAGACGTACCGCGGCGCGAATCTGGCGGAACTTTGGTTTCCGTCTTCCCTTGATAAACGTGCGAAAGTGGACGACCCAGCGCTCGTTCGCCTTCAGCGCGATGTAGCTCTCGTCGCCCCTCGCGCGCTGCACGACCTGGTTCTCCTCCTTGAGGTTGAGTTCAAAGAGCATCCGCGAAGTGTCGTCCAGCGGCGCCGCGGCGCTGCTCGAGCGGTTCGAGCGGTTCGCGGCCGAGAAGGAGAATGAGGCGGCGCCGCCTATGCCTCCTCCGGTCGGGTACTGTAGCTGCTGCTGATGTCGATGTTGTTGCGGAGATGTCATCGGCGTCATCGTTGGCATCCACACAGGAGGCGCCTCCATGGCGATCGTGCTCGTGTGGCGCGGCAGGAAGCGGCCGTCCCAGAAGAGCAGCTGGTCGAGCTCCTGCAGGAACTCGCGCACCCGGGGGGCGGGCGTCTGCGGCGGCAGGCGGATGTCCAACCTCAGCGGCCAAAAGTGCGAGTGGTAGACCGCGGTGGTGGACGTGACGGTGCCGCCTGCGGGGATGTACGTCTTGGTGTTGTCGTCCGTGTCCAGCACGATGAAGCCCAGCGGTGCGTCGCTGACGCTGCCCTTGGACTTGCCCTGCACGTCAATGTGCGTGTCCAAGTGCAGCATGTTGGACAGGAACATGTAGTGCGCGCCCATGACGTTGCGGAGCTAAAGTGACAAAGCCACACGCAAGACCATAGGTAGGTTAGTAAAGTTTGATACGTAGGCGCACCATTATGTCAGGTAGTGTACAAGAATGCTGCTTACCAGAGGCAGCATGGAGAGCGCGATGGCCAGGAAGAAGCCCGTGGAGAGCACGAGGCGCACATAGTTGTCGTCGCTGATGAAGTTCGCCAGGTAGTACGTGTACACGACGAAGATCAGCAGCAGCATCTTGGCCAGCTACAACATCATACGATCCAATTCGCAGCATCACATTGTTACCATATTAGCACCACACTCAGTACACGCGCCCATACTAGATTGATAGTTATATACGCGTTTCCATGAATGTACCGCGGTTCCTTCATGCAGCAGGGTTTTCCGTCCGGGCTCCTCGGATTTGCTGTACCCTTCGATGCCCTTGCGCACGATCACCTGATACATACGTAACGAAGTGTTAATGACCAAGGCGTCTTCACAGATAAATACACACATATGCGCACTCACCACGCGTAGCAGGTTGCCGCCAGCGTCCATCCAGATGATGAAGCAGACGCCGAAAAGCCACACTGGCCACTGGCAGAGGAACATCGAGAGCTGCGAGACCTTGAGCGCGATCCAGAGCAGCCCCGCGCGGCAGAGCAGCGACGTCTGCCACATCATCAGCGACTTCGCGTCGTCCGGCCAGCTACACATATAGGATAGCGTCGCGTACGGAGGTGCGTAGTGTTAATAGTATATAGATAGAGAGATGGCAGGCAATAGAGAAAGCATGGACGGACGTACAGCCATTTCTTGGGCGTGAACTTGCGCAGCAGGAAGAAGACGCTACGCGCGATGGGGTACGCGAGCACGGCCGAGAGGAAGAAGAGCACGATGGACACGTACGTGTGGATGCTCCCGCCGCGCGTGTCCTGCCACCACGTCTCCCAGCCGTCCAGCTCGATCACGCAGAAGTCCGCCATGCTTGCTGCCTTCTCGTCCTTCTTGCCGTTATTATGGGCAATTGCCGATTTTTACTTCAGCAATTCATCCAGTTCCGTCACGTTGCCCAGAAAGGAAATTCCCGATGCAATGATGCGATTGGATGAAATGACGAAACAAGCAATCTGATTGGCGAAATTTAGTTCAAATGTAAAGGAAACCGTGCCAACTGACGAATTCACATATCTAATCAGCCTGAGCTCCATGAGCACACTGTATCGTACTCACTGTTGGGCTGTGCTATGCTATGCTGTGCTGTCTGCGTAACCCTCTCTCTCTCTCATTCTCTCTACAGGTCGTCCTCATCATCCATGTCTTCGTCGTAGGACTCGTAGCCGGCCTCTCCGCCTTCCTCGCCGTCTTCGCCGGCAGCCTCGCGGCGCAGTCGTCGCGCCTCTTCCTTCTCCTTCTCGAGCTTGCGCAGGTGCGCGCGGCGGTCGCGCTCGCGCATGCCCTCGAGCGTACCTTCGAACTCCTTGGCCTCCTTCGCGCGGATCAGCGCGATCTCCTGCTCACTCAGCACGATCTCCTTCGACTGGCAGCACTTGGCGCAGATGTCGCGCTCCTGTTGCGTGCCATAACGAAACAATTGGCGACGTTAGAGTACTGATTGTGTGGCTTGTCACGAGTTGGCTCGTATCCTACCTTGGCGCATGGATCGCACGACGCATGGTACGCGGATGTGACGTTCTTCTGGTGACAGTGGATGCTGCAACACACGCGAACGAATACAATAACAACAGCAACATGTCAGTATCATACGCACATGCGTAGTAGTACACACAGCCAGAGCAAGACATGGCGTACCAGGACGCGGGCTGCGTGAGCGGCTTGTACTTGCGGTACTTCTTGCGCCACTCGATCTGCTTGCGGCACTTCTCGCAGAGCCCGTAGATGGGCAGCGACAGGATGCGCTCGGTCTTCTTGGACTTGGGGTTGTGCTTGAACGCGAACGAGTTCTGGTACTTGGGCGCGCCCTTCTTCACGTTGCCACGCTGAGAGCTCATCTTAAGCGCTGCTTGATGTGTTGGCTGCTGGCGTGTAGCAGCTCTTGCTGGTGTGTGCGTTGAGCTGTCTATGTGGATGGCTTGATTGATTGATTGGCGCTTGCTTCCTCGGTGGGGCCTCAATAGAGAACCCACCACAATAGTAGACTCAATAGCACAGTGTGCCACTTTCTCTGGTCCAGCCAGTTAGAGCTCCTCCTGTTTGAACATGGCTACATTTGACAGCGACCATCACTCCTTCACCCACCCACTTTGAGCAGCTCGCTCACTTGGCAAGAGATGCGATCTTTCGCAGCGCTCCATGAAGACGACGCCGACGCGCGCGCCACGAACGCGCTGCTGTTGGTGGTGAATGCGATCGGCATCCCCGTTCTCACGAGGGAGTACGGCGAGGTGCACACGCCGCCCAGCGCCGCTGTGGGCATCCTCAGCGCGCTCTTCCATGCGTCCGCGAAGGGCGGTGAGTCCTCCCACTTGCTGCACGCGCTCGAGTCGGAGCACCGCAAGATCGTGTACCACGTCACAAAGCAGGAACTGTTGTTGTTGTTTGTGTGCGATAAGCAACAGCGTGAGCGAACCACTCTCTCCAATCGAATGACGACAAGGATGCTGGAGACTGTGAGTGCCGCTATCTCGATGTTACTCAGCAGCCAGAGCTTGGAGAACTTTGACGCGTCCAAGCAGCGACTCGCACTGTCCAAACACACAGAGATGATCGACTATATTGTCAAGAACTTCCGAAAGGATGCTCGATTGCTGTTGGGTCGACCGCTTCGACATGCTCGCATTGAGCAAGTGAAGAGCATCGCGTCGTTAAAGCTGCAGCAAGGCGTTTGGCTCCGGGATGGATTGGTGGTTGCTGAGTACCACCAGCATCACGCTGTCAACAGTTGCAAGCTTGACGCAATTGAAATCGTGATACTGATCATATTGGGCGAGTGTCTGGCGTCGCGAGGGCTGCACAGCGCTCGTGAGATTGTGAGAGTTAGCTGCGCTTCCAGCAGCGGCGGTGTCATCGCGAAGTTGACGATTGAGAGTTCCGAGTCTTCGCGCATGACTCGCATCGGCATCTTCAGTGAGGATGTGAGCGAGTATGAGCTGCGAGAAGAGGTGGGATCAAACAGGGATTGTGCACGAGTTCATTGGGTTTTGCTTACGAATCCCCGTGAATGTCCTTGTTGGTTTTGAGTTTGGATGCAGGAGTACAAGCTTCTCACGTCGGCTCATTTCGAGGAGGATGGAAAACCTCCAGTTGATTCATCTCCCTCACCCTCCATTGCGCTGCTGAAACGCTTGTCGATGACCTTCATTTGGTGCGAATCACATTCCGTTCAGCTTTCCATCCCGTTGGCTGCCACCTACCAAGCTGATTTTATTGCGCTGGCGTGAGTATATTGTGCAGTGGGTACGCATTGCGACTTGATCAAATGGCGTCACCTTCCTGTCGAACCTTCAGCTTCCTCAACCCGAACTGGAAGTCCGTGTGGACTGAGAGTATTCAACAAACAGAGAATAACTCTAGCGTCGTGGACAAAGAGACTACAAATGGCATCAGTGAAAACTTCGTCTGGAAGACACTGTGCGAGTTCATAGCTCTTCGCCTGGACTCTCTGCCAAGGGCTTCAGGAGCTTCACAGCCTCTGGATTACAAGCGAGAAGACGAGGTAGGTCTTCTTTTTCTCTCTTGGAGTTTGGTTTCCAAGTGAAAAGCGAGAACAACCCAGCGAACACGAAACTCACACTGTGCTAACGCGTGTGCAATTTGTGTCCAGGTATTCTCGTTCCTGCATCACATGCGCGGTCCGCTGCAGTTCTTCTCTGTGTGTATGGGCTCGACACCATTGCAGCAAATTCCAGCCATCGGAGATGCTCTGTACCAACATTTCTCAACCTCTCAGTAAGAGAGGAGAAGTAAACAGACAACCTGGGTTTCATTAATTAAAAGTGCAAATAAACGGATCCCAAAACTATTGAGTGCGCACACGTGCTGCCTACTTTGGCTCACCATTCTCCACCAGGTTTGGCGACTCAGTCTTCTGCACGTACGCCTTGATGTTCTCCATGGTCGAATGAGCAATACTATTGAGCGCCTCTTTCGTGAAGTACGCCTGGTGGCCCGTGATGATCACGTTCGGAAACGTGAATAGCCGAGCGAGCGTATCATCTGCGATGATGGCGCCAGAGCGGTCCTCGTAAAAATAGTCACCCTCGCCTTCGAACACGTCCAGACCCACAGCCCCCACTTTTTTCGACTTGAGCGCCTTCACGAGCGCTGGGGTATCCACCAAACCACCGCGACTGGTGTTGATAATGGTCACGCCCTCCTTCATCTTCGCGATGCTCGCCTTGTTCACGATGTGGCGTGTCGACGGAAACAGCGGACAGTGGAGCGAGATAATGTCGGACTGAGCCCAGATCTCGTCAAGAGACACGTACTTGACGCCATATCCAAGCGCCTCCGGGTTCTGAGCAACGTCGTAGGCGATGACGTTGCAGCCAAAGCCACTGCAAATGCGCGCGAACAACGCGCCGATCTTGCCCGTGCCGATCACGCCAACTGTTTTCCCGTTGATATCCGAGCCAAGAAGACCGTCTAGACGGAAGTTGAGCTCGCGTGTGCGGTTGAATGAGCGGTGGATCTTGCGGTTCAGCGTCATCATCAACGCGGCAGCGTGCTCCGCGATCGCGAACGGGGAGTAGGCAGGCACGCGCATGACCGGCATGTTGAGTTCTCGCGCGACGTCGAGATCGACCATATCGTATCCTGCACAGCGCAGAAAGAGCGCGCGCGTACCGTTGGCGTGGAGCTTGCGTAGCGCCGCCTCGTTCGCTTTATCGTTGACGAAAATCACGACACCCTCGCAGCCAGTCGCGAGTTGCGCGTTATGTACGCTCAGTCGGTTTTCAAAGAAGCTGAGGATGCGCATGGCGTACATACCGTATCAAAGTTAGGTTAGATCGATCACACAGTTGATGTATTCGTAGCAGGGTTAAGAAGGAGAGGAAGAGCGACGTACAGTAGCTCGTGGTCTTTCGCAATGCCGTCTCTCTTCGCGATGTCCGTCATCGACTCAATGTCGTACTGATGCGCCGAGAAGAACGCGATCTTCATCCCCTTCTTGGCGTCTGGACGTGTTTTGTCGCTAGTGGCGTTCGTGGTGCTGCTACAGCTCGCTGTGAACTGCAGACAGTGCCACAGCGGGGCTGCTGCGACTGCGCCGCATCGCACTCGAGAGCGCGAGAACGCGTGGGCGAAGCTTCCTGCTGCTGCTCGGCGCATGACGGTATTTGAGCTGCTGCTTGTGGTTGAGCTGTTGACGTGGCGTTCAGGCGGGGGAAGCGTGAATGAGTGCTCACATCGAGATAGAGACGAAGAATGGTAACAAATGGGTACATAAACAAGCCATCTGTGTCGCATGTCTTTTTGTGTGAGAAAAGAGCTTTTCGGTGGTCGAGCAATCTTTTCGCACCCATTATTACTGAAAATTGATTGACACAACACAACCGTTTCAGAATAAGAAAATGAAAAAGGGTGAACATTGAAATTGACAATCAACTTGGGCAAACTGGGGATACGGAGATATAGAAAAGGAGATCTAGCGGATAACAGTGCGTCCCTGTTAGTTTGCGACTTGGTTCTTGAGCTCGCTCTTCGCGACGTACGCCTGAATGTTCTCCATCGTCGTGTGCGCGATGTTGTCGAGCGCTTCTTTCGTGAAGTACGCCTGGTGGCCCGTGATGATCACGTTTGGGAACGTGAACAGGCGAGCGAGCGCGTCATCCGCGATGATCGCACCCGAGCGGTCTTCGTAGAAGTAGTCGCCTTCGCCCTCGAAGACATCGAGACCGACCGAGCCGACCTTCTTGGACTTGAGCGCCTTGACAAGCGCCGGCGTGTCGATCAAGCCGCCACGACTCGTGTTGATGATCATCACGCCCTCCTTCATCTTCGCGATGCTCTCCTTGTTCACAACGTGACGCGTAGATGGGAAGAGCGGACAGTGGAGCGAGATGATATCGGATTGAGCCCAGATCTCGTCAAGAGACACGTACTTGACGCCGTAGCTGAGCGCTTCCGCACTTTCAGCAACATCATAAGCGAGCACCTTGCATCCGAAGCCGCCGCAGATGCGAGCGAACAACGCGCCGATCTTGCCTGTGCCGATCACGCCAACGGTCTTGCCGTTCAGGTCAAAGCCCAACAAGCCGTCCAGACGGAAGTTGAGCTCGCGTGTGCGGTTGAACGAGCGGTGGATCTTGCGGTTCAGCGTCGTCATCAGCGCGGCCGCATGCTCCGCGACGGCGTACGGCGAGTACGCCGGCACGCGCACGACAGGGATCTCGAGCTCCTCGGCAACGGCGAGGTCGACCATGTCGAAGCCAGCGCAGCGCAGGAAGAGCGCGCGTGTGCCGTTGGCGTGGAGCTTGCGGAGCGCGGCTTCGTCGGCGGTGTCGTTGACGAAGATAACGACGCCCTCGCAGCCATCGGCGAGCTGCGCGGTGTGTACGCTCAGTCGGTTCTGGAAGAAGACGAGCTCGTGGTCCTTGGTGACGCCGTCCTGCTTGGCGATGGCTTTCATGGACTCAATGTCGTAGGCGTGGGCGGAGAAGAAGGCGATCTTCATGCCGGTTGGGGTCGCATGGGAGTTCTTCATGTTGAGTGCGGTGGGGTGGATGGTTGCGCTGAGTTGCTTTGGACTTGTGAAGTACTTGGCAAATTGTAGAATGGTTGCTTGGGAGCACCAACTGCTGCTGCTTGGTTTGAGGCTGCGGTGCCTGCTGGGCGGATGCGATGATGGTACTCTCAGGAGCTCTCCCAAGGGAGAACGAGTCGATCACAAGTGCAGAAGCGCAAAGACGCGCTCCCGTTTTGCTTCAGAAAGAAGGCTTTCTCACTCATTCACAAGAGGCACAGCTCTTCTCGCATTGCTTTGCTGCCTGCCGTGTGTATGTCTGGTTGTGCGTGGAAAAGAAACGCGAACGAGCGGGTCTCCTTCGTCTTCTTTTCTGCTTGGGTCCAAAGATTCGCCAGTTTGGAGCGTTTCTTTCTCACATTGACAGGCATTACTTTTACTCTGTGTATGAAAAGGTATACCTATCTATCTAGCATGTGGATCTTTTTATGAAAAGGTATTCCTGTCTAGCTGCCACCTAGAGCGTTAGTAAGACACTCTATATAACCCTATATGTTTTGTAATGCATTTGAACGCATTACAAGAGGTGGTGACACGCCGACAAGCAAGTTCGAACTAAAATTGACACCACCGTCATCATTGGGGGTTGTCCCGCGCACATGTCTAATCAATCAAGAGCATGACGTGCTCGATGCTCGCTGTTGATTAGACCTGGCGCTTGATCCGCGCTTGATTTCAACATGCCCGTGTACCTGGATTTAGTGCTTCTCGCTCGCGCGCTCTCTGCATGGGGAGTCGTTCGTTTAACTCAGAAAGTCAAAAGACGAAGACGATGGCGGCGCATTTCCCTGCAACGCACTAGATTCATCAGTCTAAGCATTTAGATTTGGGGTGTGTGGGTACGAGGGCCACGTGTCTTCATGCCGCCACTGGAGACGCGAAGCGTGTGCATACCATGACGCAATGGATAAACAACATGTCGTGTCACAAAGCTTAAATACATGGGGACATTTGTGTGTGTTACACTACGAAGAAAGATACGTCTGCGAGTCGGAGCAGCTGAAGCCAACCACAGCGGCACTTTGCAACCGTCGCGACAATGACGCGTGGCTAGCTCTTATAGGCGACTCTTTGGAGCTGCTCCTGGGGACCTTCAGTTGCTCTTTACCTCGTTCTTGAGCTCGCTCTTCGCGACGTACGCCTGAATGTTCTCCATCGTCGTGTGCGCGATGTTGTCGAGCGCTTCTTTCGTGAAGTACGCCTGGTGGCCCGTGATGATCACGTTTGGGAACGTGAACAGGCGAGCGAGCGCGTCATCCGCGATGATCGCACCCGAGCGGTCTTCGTAGAAGTAGTCGCCTTCGCCCTCGAAGACATCGAGACCGACCGAGCCGACCTTCTTGGACTTGAGCGCCTTGACAAGCGCCGGCGTGTCGATCAAGCCGCCACGACTCGTGTTGATGATCATCACGCCCTCCTTCATCTTCGCGATGCTCTCCTTGTTCACAACGTGACGCGTAGATGGGAAGAGCGGACAGTGGAGCGAGATGATATCGGATTGAGCCCAGATCTCGTCAAGAGACACGTACTTGACGCCGTAGCTGAGCGCTTCCGCACTTTCAGCAACATCATAAGCGAGCACCTTGCATCCGAAGCCGCCGCAGATGCGAGCGAACAACGCGCCGATCTTGCCTGTGCCGATCACGCCAACGGTCTTGCCGTTCAGGTCAAAGCCCAACAAGCCGTCCAGACGGAAGTTGAGCTCGCGTGTGCGGTTGAACGAGCGGTGGATCTTGCGGTTCAGCGTCGTCATCAGCGCGGCCGCATGCTCCGCGACGGCGTACGGCGAGTACGCCGGCACGCGCACGACAGGGATCTCGAGCTCCTCGGCAACGGCGAGGTCGACCATGTCGAAGCCAGCGCAGCGCAGGAAGAGCGCGCGTGTGCCGTTGGCGTGGAGCTTGCGGAGCGCGGCTTCGTCGGCGGTGTCGTTGACGAAGATAACGACGCCCTCGCAGCCATCGGCGAGCTGCGCGGTGTGTACGCTCAGTCGGTTCTGGAAGAACCTGCAGCATCATACAACCATCCACACAGATCAACTAACTGTCACTAACTGTCACTAACTGTCAGCGCTCGATCATGCATACATACACATTACGTCAAGATGCTAAGAGACACACGTACAGGAACTCGTGCTCGGGCGTGACGCCCACCTGCTGCGCGATGTCCTTAAGCGAGTCGATGTCGTAGGCGTGGGCGGAGAAGAACGCGATCTTCATGCTTGCTACTTGGTGGTGAAGAGGGATAGGATGGGCGGGGGCTGCTTGGTGCTTGGCGTGGCGAATTGAAGAATGAAGAAGCGTTTATCATTTGGCCAACCAACAAGGGATCTGTGGGCAAGAAGGCTTGCTTTCGCATGTGTTGGTTGCGCAGACACGCGAGAGCCCTCCTTGCTTCAACCACTATCGGAAGGTACTTTCGCCTTGTCAATTGAGGACCCTCATTAGTTTCACTATAGTGCTGCAGATTTAAAACAGAATACAGGGCTTTTTGCACTTTGGAAAACATTGACTTCCCAAAAAATATGCACAAAGGGAAATAAAAGTACGATGCCTTTATTGTAATATCTCCTCAAACAGGACTTTTGCCCTTGTAAAAGTAAGTTGGTGGCCTCCCAAAAAGTGTGCACATGTCGCTCTTTCTATGAAGGTTTGCGTGGAGTCAGAAGCGCATCTCTAGCCTGCATTTACTATTCAGTTTCTTCATAGTTTCTTCAAGACAACTGGCAGTTCAAAATCAACAGCACTTCACAAAGAAAGCAGCATGGACGTGGTGACGGCAATCGAGGCGCAGCAGAAGACGCACCCGCCGCTCGCGGGCCTGCCGCTGGCTGCGCAGATCCTGGACGACCTGCCGCTCTTCATCGGCGAAGCGCGCGCCGCTACCGTACGTGTGTGTGTTTACCTCTCTCTCTGTTGGTGTTTGCCGCTCATTCATCCATCCATCTGAGTTTGTGAATGTGTCAATCCGTGTGCATCACAGGATGGCGAGTTCCTTCGCGAGCGCGGCATTGGAGCAGTCGTGTCGCTCGGCACCGGTGACATTGCAGCAAAGGTGGGTGCCAATAGACAATCTCCATACAACAGTGGTGGCATGTAGGTATCATGCATTCATCTATCATGATGACTACACCTTCATGGTATCAATCTGCATCGTGTGTGGCGTTCGTATCATCAACTAGCCTTCGCGCGTGCACTGCGTGGACATCCTGGACATGGAGGAGGAGCTGCTGCTGCCGTTCTTCCACGAGTGCATCGCGTTCATCCGTGCAAACCTACAGGAAAACAGCACGGCAGTGCTCGTGCACTGCGTCTACGGCCAGTCACGCAGCGCGGCGATCTGCGTCGCGTACCTGATGGCGACGCGACGAGTGTCGCTGCGAGACGCGTACGACGCCGTGCAGCGCGCGCGGCCGTGCATTTACATCAACTCGGGCTTTCTGCGCCAACTGGAGCTCTTTGAGCGCATGGACGCGGTCGCAGACATCATGGGCGACACGCCAGCGCACGCCGAGGTATGTTTGGCTATGTTGATGAGAGTAGATAGTGGATATTGCAGCACGTGCAGCTTGTGTGCTGACGTTCATTCAATTGCTGCTATCTATCTAGTTCCGCACGATAATGGCTGCGAAAGAGCGAAGCCAGGCAGGCACCGCCGAGATCCACGGCATCCCGCAGCTGACACTCCCGAGACGCGTGCTCCACTGCCGCAAGTGCAGCTGTCTGCTCGCCACAACGCGAAACGAAGTGGTGCACGGGACTGCGAAGAAAGCAGGAGAGAGCAACAATGTCCGAGTCTGCGGCGCGTTCTTCGTTGAGCCCATGCAGTGGATGGTGGAAAGTGCTGCTGGTGGTGGTGGTGGCTACGGGGGATTTGCGAGTGTGAAAGAGGGAAAGCTTGCGTGTCCGTCGTGCAAGGCAAAGATCGGGTCGTGGAACTGGATGGGCGTCAAGTACGTGTTGTTTGTGCTTACAATGTTGACAGGTGGGGTGTTGGGTTTGGATGCTCCATGGTGCTGACGTGCTTGTGATTGCTGTATATTTCATCACGAATCAACTCCAGATGCCAGTGCAAGAGCTTCGTGAGCCCCGCGTTCCAACTTTTGCCAGGTCGTACCGAGTTCAAAGGCGCTCTCTGATAGATTTGCATGAGAAAAAACACGGTACACGTGTATGGTATTTGCAAACACGCATCGCATCGCATCCGTTCCAGGCCAGGCGACACGTCGCTTCATGATCTTCACCGTCGATTGATTGTACTTGCAGATAGCAGCAGAGAAACCCGCAGCGGCAACATGGGCGTCACCGCGAGCAGCTCAGTTAGTAGCGGCAAAGACGCATTAGTATCGGCGCCGGCACCTGGACAACCAGCATCGTCATCGTCGTCGCCGCTTCCAGAAGCGCTTTTACTCGTCCTCGGATCAAGTGAGGGGGGATTTGTTATCCACCGGTCATCTAGTTGTAGAATCTCAGCATTGTCGGATCGCTATTGCCCTTACAACAGTGTCGTATGAGAAGCTTCCACACCTGCTTCGCGCCACGCAACGCTCGTTCACACTAAATCTCCAGCAGCTACGTCAGCTATTCAACGATGATGCGAATTCGTCTTCTGCTATCGAGACAGTGCTCAGCATCTTTGACATCGCTGGATGTGGCCAAGTGGACTTGTGCGAAGTGGTGGCGAGCCTGATCTTAGCCTCGCCTTCGCTTGAACGACGTGCCAAACTCAGAGGTACTGCCAGTCTAGCATATAGCTCAGCGTCCAAGTAGAGTCGAGTAAGTTCTTTCTTACTAGTCACCCGACCGATTGACACTGTTATCTCTTGGGTTCTTCTTGCTCAGCTGTTTTCCAGATCTTCAACGTGCCCAAGTACCGCGTGGGTCAACTGACAAGCGACGAAGCCACGATGCTGTTCCGCGCCGTCGCGATTGGAGTCTTCAAGATCCTACTGCTCTCGGCTCCTGTTGCTGATTCTGATCTCATTGCTACCCCGCGCAAGTACGGGAAGCTCGACGCTGTTGTCGCAATTGCAGCCACCTGCCCAGAAATTCTACGAGAACCTCACAAAAGCCGCGTTTGGTGACCAGGAGGTGCTCTCAGAGGACGAATTCGTGCAGCTCTGCGACTCGCACGCAGCGGTCCGCGGACTACTGCAAGTGTTGCAGCAAGTTGTCTCCTCCACCACCAGCCAACAAAACAACAACTGGTGGCAGAAACATAGGCAAGCGAATGAAGAAACCCACCGCAGGAGAATACACCCAGAAGACACCTCGGAGGACGCGTTGTCCTCCGAAAGTGGATGTTTCTCAGATAGACAGAAGACAAAAATGGTTGGTACCTTTTGGTGCCGAAACGTACACAATATGGACTTCCGGGGCTTGAGAGTGGTTGGCACAACGAACGTCCAGCCGTTAAAGTCTCCGAGTAGATGGCCTCGTCCGCACGAGCAAGAGCCATCTGTCGAGCGAGAGCGTCCGTCCGTACAGCCGCCTTCCTGCTTTTTAATCTGACGAGTTGCGCCTCGCTCAACTCTCACGCAGCACTCGTACGTCGTGCGATCCACGCTGCAGATTGCTCTGCGAACTCTGATTGAGCGATGATTTGGAGATTTTGTTATTGTTTTCGCTCAGGCTCCTCTCGATCCGGGGAGTACCACGAAGCGATACCGGACAAGCAGTAGCACAAACAGAGGAGGTGGAATGCCACCCAGCCCGCGAAGGAATCAAACAAGCTACTTTCAAACTGACATACTGTACTCGGAAGTACCTGCAAGAGGTTGATTGAAAGTTCACCATGATACAGAGATACTGTTCTGTCATGCTGTTACAGTGAGCGGTACAGACTGCGCCAATTCCATGCAACTACAGGTAGCAGCAACGCCATCGGCTTTGTTCATTACTATCATGTGTCATTCATGCACTCAGGATGTCTGAACTCAAGAGTTCGCATGCAGCATGCAGCTCCTAACCCACGTTGCGCTTCTTCCTGCCCCTGTCTGAATGTTACGGGAGGTTGGCAAGCGGGATGCTGTAGGGCATGCGATCGTAGTTCTGGTTCACGCCCACGCGCGGATCGCCCCTGCATTCATCGCACATCGCCACGCAGTAGATAACCCCAAGTCAATGCACCACCTGCCAACATACAACAACAACATCAACAACAAGCACATATCGACGCACTGTCTCGGCGGCAAAGTGACTTCTTCCTTGCGGTAGGCGCGACCAGGAGCGCGCACACCCAGCATAGTCGCGTCCTGCGTGGTGCACGCGGTCGTCTGACCCGGACAGCAGTTGTCGATGCAGGGCGAGCCGGGCGTCGCCACGGACGTGAGTTCAAACACCTCGGGCCGCGTGTCGATGCGCGGCGTGAGGTCGCCCGCGCGGAACGTGCAGTAGCCATCCTTGCAGTAGCCCTTGCGCGTGCAAAACGTGAAGATGTCCACTTTCTGCTTCATGGAGCAGCCGATGGCCACGAGGCACTGCGAGAGCTTGCTGTAGCACGGACAGAGGTACCGGCGCGGGTCCTGGTACTGCACGGGGCAACCCGTGCGGCACTGCTCTACGTGCTGCGCCTGGCAGCCCAGGTACACGGGCTTCACTTTTGGGTACGTGAGCTGCAGGCAGGCAGAGGAAAACCCCCAGAGAAGAACAGTGAGAGAGGTCAGGGACAATCCTAAGCCGGAGTACTCAACTCAGCTCAACTCACCTGCGCGCGCGAGAGCCCAAGCAGAAGCAGCAGCTGCAGAAGGAGCGCCAATCGAGCCGCATGTCTTCGCATATCTTCAGCTCTCTCTCTCTCTCTCTCTCTCTTTCTTGACTTCTCCTTCAGAGTGAT
>JALBYZ010000477.1:0-25823 GCA_038050575.1 Globisporangium mamillatum
TCCTCAGCGGTTGGCACTGGCGTCTTCTCCTCGGTCGTCGGCTTCGGCGTCTTCTCCTCGGTCGTCGGCTTCGGCGTCTTCTCCTCGGTCGTCGGCTTCGGCGTCTTCTCCTCAGCGGTTGGCGCTAGTGTCTTCTCGTTCTTGTCCTTGGGTGTGACTGCCGTTGGTGCTGTAATCGCTTCTTTCACAGTTTTCGTAGTAGCATCGCTGGCGGCGCCTGCTTCTTTCTTCAACTTGGTCACGGCATCTCCAGCATCTGCTGCTTCCTTGGAGGTTGTCGTGGCTTTCGATCCACTTCCAGTAGACTTGACATCCGCATCCGTTCGCAGCAGTCGGTGTGACTCATAGCCAGCCACATCCAGATCTCCAGCCTGCACCACCGTTCGTCCCAAGGTATGCGCACTCGCATCCGCCTGCGTCGGGAGCAGTATCGTGGCACTCACCAGCGCGAGTGCGAGTGCCACATACGCCGCTCGCTTCATCGTTCGCCGCTGCGCCGCGCCATGTTGACTGTAGACCATAGCTATGTCTTACACACAGGCACACACACACACACTCACACACTCACACACTCACACTTCTTTCTCCAGATCACACCGTCACAGGTCACACAGACAGACGCAGTGTGTTGCGAGCTGCAGTTCGGTGCGAATGCGGAACGCGGAATCCACTCGCGCGGGCACAGACGGAAAGGGAAAGTGCGCAAAAGGCAACGCGCGACAAAAGCCACAAGCCAATAGCGTCAGCGCAGCAGTACAGTTATGGGCGTTACCAATTGAAACGGCAGCTCGGCTTTATCATCCGCGTCGCCGCCTCAGCCTCAGTGCGTTGGTATGGACCAGCAACAGCGAGAGAGCGGCTGTCAAATGGCTTCCTGACTGTCTGCCTTTACTCCATCAGCCGTGTGTTGTATGGACGGATCAGGGTGTCGCGCTGGACTCGCATACAAACAGCGAGTGACGGAAAGCAGCTGCTTCTGATGAACGCGCTGTTGTTCCATTGTGGGGGTGATGATCTCACAGTGAGCTAACGACAAAAGAGGACCAATTGTCACCAATTAACTCAAATGAGGATCAAACGAGCAAAAACGGGACAGATTAAATGTATAGCCAGAGACTCGTATATTTTACGGAACGTACTTAAAAGAGCAGCCGCAACTCGCTGATTCTTCAACAAGCTGAAGATTCACGCAAACAACGCGACTCAGGAAGTGGAAGTCTGGGAAGAAGTAGACTGTGCTACGTCTCACGTGAATGGCCCACACCACTGGCAAACGTCACAGATTCACAGCCCAGACGCTGACAATTTGTAGTTCAACCGACACGAAGAGTAACGTGGGCGGTGAACTATAAATAACGCTGCTAATAGAACGTTTGCTGTTGCATCAGTCCAGCAAAAGCAGGTAATCAATCACCCTTACCCATCCAATCCCTACGACAAGCGAGAGAGGAGTGTGATACTTGATTATTTCTCACAGCTAGAATTCCTCAAGTGGTAGAGCGTGAGAGCATCTGTCTACATCCAAGTGCTGAATAACTGCACATGGAGCACACAAACGTAACGTTGGGGACCACCAACCACGCTAATAGAGTCTTCACGGACTCGAATTGAGTAGTGTTTGTGGTATACTGGGCAACCTTTGCGCAAGAAACTGTCCGCGAAAAATTGTTCGACTGAGACGAGCTCCAACATCTCCTTTTTAAGTGTCTCGTACATCAGCAGTAAATCACTGTTCAACTGGAGATCCGCTACAAGGCGCAATAATATTGTACTTGCGAGATCTAACGATATATACCAGAGGCGCTTTTGCTGCACGAAGAAATCAGTGAGCTTTCATCAGAACTAGTTGTGTTGGTGAGGTACTCTCTACTGAGCTGAATGACACAGGATTTGCCGGTCCCGTAAAATACCCGAGTCTCTAGCGATACTTGTCCCGTTTTTGTTCGTTTAATCCTCATTTGCCTTAATTGGTGATAATTGGTCCTCTTTTGTCGTTAGCCCTCCCACAGCGCAAACTCAGCAAAAAAGTTCCTGTGAACCTCATGGAGATCAGTGATTATGGGCGGGTTTGTGAACAAGCAGACCCGGACGACCTTGATATCAAATTTTTCTTAGTTTCAATATGGAGAAGTAGAATTCATGCAACAGACTGGGTTTGCAGCATTGAACTAACCAGCGGGTTTTGAGGAGAGAAAGCTGGATCTTGCCGCCCTCCAGCTGGCTCTCGGAAAAGAGAGTTGGACCACAGATCAACGAAAAGAGATTAATCCAAAAACCTCATCAAATGAATAATCCTGTGCACAAGCATGTCACCCATCTCTGTGTTTATTTTCTTTGGGTAATCTCAAAACCTTGGAATTTGCATGATGTCCGCATCTTCCTTCTAGTGCAGAAATACAGTACTGTTTTTGGAACGAGACGTCACGTCTGATTATGAGATTGCCTTTCAAATGCCTCACAAACACGTATGCTTGGATGGAATGGACGGGCTCTCTACTGTATTGCTGTGCCTGCTGAATTGCAGCCAGCCAGCCAGCGCGCAACGGAGAAAACGCGTTCGCGTTGGCCAGAGCATGCTCACTGCTGCCGCTTGAATCTGCCGTGTAACTTGCGGGGGCAACGCTGCCAAAGGTCGACAGACTGAACCCTTCGCCCCGGTCAATGAATGCACAACAGGATAGGTCCACGTCTTATGTATTTAGCGGCAGTGCCATCAGCTCTGGCTCACGAGCGTCTGCACTCTCCGCGTGAAAGAGGAGCACATGTGACGGCAAGACGGACAGCGTTGCCTCTTCGTAGCACACACAGCAAAACTTGCCAGAGCTCGTTCATAAAGACAAATAATACCAACTCAAATACATTCAACCGAAAAGAAATCACATTTATAAACACCAGCAGTAGCAAAAAAAGCCAATTCTCTTCTCGGGCTGCTCGTCACGTCACTCTTCCCCCTTGCATCATCCATCATATTGTCCATTCACACGTAGTTGGGAGGTTCGCTGCCTTTTTAAAAGCCAGCTTCCATGTCGTCCCGAGACATTGGACGGTTCGTGTTGTTGTGGTGGTGGAGCTGCTCCTGCGACAGTCCCGACGAGGATGACGAGCTACCGTCGTCCGAAGGCTCGCCTGCCGCGCGCGCAGTCGAGATGCTCGCGTACACCTCCGAGTCGGTCGCCGTGCGGGTCTCGAACTTCGCGGTCGAGTCTTCATTGTTGCGAGGAGCCTGCTGCTCGTGGCGCTGCATCCACACACGGATGTACGTGCTGAACACCACCAGCTGGCGGACAAACCACGCGACGATCACGATCGTGTTGATCCCGATGAACGCATCGGCGACATGGTTTCTACCAGTGGAAGACATCGTGTTCGAATTCAGGAACGAAAACGCCAGTGCAAAGTTGACGATCTTGAGCACGCCCATCGCGTACGTGAAGTAGAGCACCAACGACTCGGCAAATGGTCGGAGAATGAACACCGCCACCAGGTACAGTGAGTGCACACCGATAAGCACGATAAGCTGCATTGGGTCTGAATCCATCGTGCCAACAAGGATGCCCGTAGTGATCTGCACGACCGCGCCGACGATGAAGAACATGCGGCTTCGGTAGGTGTACTCCGCGTAGAGCGAGCCCCACGTCGCCATGTTCTCGAACTGCTGCAATTCTTCCTTGCTCTTGTGCATGATGATGCGACCACTGTACGCGAGCACTCCGAAGCAGACCAAGACGAGCGAGATGAGCGCAATGCTGAGAGCGTTGCCGACAGCCGAGGCAGAAATCTCCATGGAAATCTCGAACGACGCGTACAGGCTTAACGGGAAGAGAGCAAAGTACCAGATCAGCACACACAGACCCAACGTCCGAATGGATGTACTACGAAGACGGTGCACGGTGGTCGAGAACTCTTCATTCGACTCCTCAGCCTTTCGCTTTGCCATGATCGCGCCGATGAGGAAAATCGCAAGCAGCACACCGCAGATGATAGCGAAGCCAGCAACCGCGTGGTATAGAATCTTGGTCTCAAGCACTCCGATGCGGTCCGCAAACGACACCACACCACCAAGCACAATCGTTTCCAAACGACGACTGGCTGAACTGGTGGATGAGGTTTCCAGCAAAAAGTTGGTCCACGAGAACGAGTCCGTGAAGTCCCAGAGGAAATACGGCGTCTTGAGCAGTGTGAGCTGGGATAGCGACGCCATTTGCTGCAAGTAGCCCACGTACAGCAAGAACTCCCACGTGTTTGGCGACCAGAGCGGATTCGTCCAGAACAGCGCCGAGTCGAGCGAGACGAAGTGGAAGAACAGCAGGAGCGCAACCGAAATGCCCGCGAACGCCACAGACGAGTAACGCAGGAAATCGTGAAACGCAGCGCTGGTCGAGGAGAGCACCGCGGAGGCATCCGTTGGCATGTAGGCTTTGCGACCGCCAATGACGTTTGGCGCATCTGCAGTGGACGCCTTTGTGGGGGAGCCGCTGCTGTCAGAAGGGTCGATCACGGACTCCTCCACTTGGCCACGCACGTACTTCTTTGGCGCTTCCGTGGTGCCGAACGTGCTGTCAATGTCGAGCACAACAGGTCGCTCCGTGATCGACGTGACCTCCTTGATCTCGAACGGGTTGACAGATGGCGCATTGGCTGACTTGTTCGGGTTGAACACAATCACATCGACAGCATCGTTGTTGGCATCAAGCACAGGCGCATCGGTCGCCTTGTTATCCTTGTTGTCCTTGTTGTCCTTGCTCTTGCTGGATCCCGAGTCGACATCCGGCGAGTTGGTCTCAATAGCCACTACCACAGGAACAACCGTCACTGGCGCTGTTGTCGCAGGGGATGGGCTTGCAGGGACTGGCGCGGGCGTGTCAGTTGGTGGCCTGGTCGGAGGTGGAGGCGATCCTGCGCTGCCACTCCCGTCGCCAGATGACGGCACAGGGGTCACGTCCACTGACGGACCTGGCGTGACTGGCCTTGGGGTCAATGGCGGTGCATCCGTCACCGGAGGTGGAGAAGACGTCGGCGTCGTCGGATCCACCACTGGCGGGATGGAAGTAACTGGCGGGATGGAAGTAACTGGTGGGGCTGGTGTGGTTGGTGTGGCTGGTGTGGTTGGTGTGGCTGGTGTAGCTGGCTGTGGAGTCACATCACCTGGAGGTGTCACTGACGGTGTCTCCGTTGCTGGAGGCGGAGACGATGCTGGCGTAGTCGGGTCCACAATTGGTGGGATGGAAGTGACTGGTTCGAGCGTGACCGGAGGGAGCGTGGCCGGAGAGAGCGTGACTGGAGAGAGCGTGACTGGAGAGAGCGTGACCGGAGAGAGAGTGACCGGAATCTCCGTAACTGGGTCAACTGGAAGGAGCGTGACTGGTGGGGCCGTCGTCGTTGGCGCTTCCGTTGGTGCAGCAGTCGGCTCCACGGGTGGTGGTGAAGACGTCTTGACTGGAGCCTCCGTGACAGGTGCTGTAGTCGGAAGGAGCGTGATCGGATCAACAGGCAGCAAAGTGATCGGAGCTGGCGACTCGGTCGGCACCTCAGTCGGAGTCGCAGTCGGCGCTTTAGTTGGCGCTTCAGTTGGCTTCTCAGTTGGCGCTTCAGTCGGAGCCTTGGTCGGCGCTTCCGTTGAGGCTGGCGTCGTCGTTGGCTCTGCCGTGGTCGGTTCAGGGGTCGTCGTTGGCATCGCCGTCGTTGGTTCAGGGGTCGTCGTTGGCATCGCCGTCGTTGGTTCAGGCGTTGGCTCGGCCGTGGTCGGCGCCGGTGTCGTCGTCGGCTCGGCTGTCGTCGGCGCTGGGGTCTCTGGAGCTGGTGTCGGCGCATCGGTCGCTGGCCCGACGGTAACATCGACGACTCCCGGTACATTGAGTCCGAGTCCGTCCGAGGAGCTGTCGCCGAGCGTCAGCAGTTGCAGTTCACGCGCCGCCACCACTGGCTCGTCCTGCGCCACTACAGCCTCTGGAAGGTTCTCGTCGACGCCGGCCTCCTGCGCATGGGCAGCGCTGGCCGCGATCGCGATCGCCACGCAGGCGACGCGCAGCAGCGTGTGGACGCGCACCATATTTGCTGTTTTCCTCTCTTCTCTGTTATCTGGAGCTGTACGTCGATGGAAAAGAGAGGCCTTCCCGTCGAGCGTTATGTTTTCTACAATACACGCGTATCACAGAGTGAGTGAGCGGCAGGAAGGAAACGGGTGTCTGTCCGCGACGCAAGGCGGAAGCAGAGGCATGGCACAAAATACAAAGACTCACTCACTTCCTCAAAAAAAGAAAAACAACAACAGACGACCGGTTCAAAGTCAGTCAGAGTCTGGAAGTGCAGGTTTGATCCGTAAAGGCGACCGATTGATTGATTCGCCGATTTGCTGCTGGCGATCAGATCACCCTATTTCGCGCGATTGGCTCGAGAAACAAGAGTGAAAGGGCAGAGAGAGAGGGAGGGGGGCGGGATGGGGAAGGAAAAGTGGAGACAGCTGTCGCGGCGTTGTTGGCAGATGCAATACAAAAAGCAAGTCTGGCGTTTTTCGGTCGATTGCATCGACGCGTGGGTTTGACTTTTGGGGGCGGAAATCTGTGGACGCCTGTCTGGCTGTTTCTCCTTTTTATGCTCCGCCGGTGCACAAACGAACTGACTTTATCCTGTGAAAACTGATTTTTATCCAACTCAAAGAATGGTATTCGTCGAAAATGGCTTAAAGCAGCACTTCTGAAAACTTTATAATTGGATTCCCTCTCTAATTAGCTGGATAGTGTTGAAGTCGCTTGACTCAACTGTCTGCGCTGAATGGCTGAAAATCGCTCGAAAGCGCTCATCTCAAACATCCGTCACGTACATTCCTAAAATTCAGCATAGTCAGTCCACCACTCGTCGTATTTCTAGCTTACTTTGCTCGACAAAGAGCATGAAATGATCCATCATTAGCGAGGCGCCCACCTCTACTTGCCTGCATTGCATGGGCGTGCTCGTTTCTGCGACTGGAATGCTACACGTGGCCTGGCCTTCCTGGAAGTCGTAGCGCAAGCTCGAGGCTCTGTCTTTTCATACTTCTGCCACGCCGCTCGTCAAGCTCAAGAGCAAATCTAGAATGCATTTACACGTGGTGTATATCGCGCTTGAGAATGTAGAAATGTAGCCATGCAAATAATGCACGCAGTTCGTGCATTCGATGTTTCAGCTCTATATTATCTCAGTCGAGAATGTAATGCATTCCTTTTTTTAAATCCGACCAACAAGCAATAACACATGCCGGGAGATTAGGAAAGATCACGAACGAAACTGGCCGTAACGCTCGCGAGCCTGCAGGTGAAGGCAGATCTTGTGAGTATCTTTGCTTTGCAACTCCATTTCGAAACCGAGGATTTATTTGGTGGTACAGACAGACTGTGAAAGGCATGGAAATTCATTTCACCTGGGGTGCACATTAGCGCAAAGTGCTGCACCCAGTCGCGAAGGTACACTTCATTCTTTCGCAGACTGTCCTACTGTAAACCCTGATGTTGAAGGTACAAAACTTGTGGTCAAGCATGCAAGTGTGCAGCAGGTTGAGTGCAGACAGACTTGGGGATATGTATTCCAGTGTGCTTTCAAACGCGCACTTGTTTGTCGAGTTCGTGGTTGGTTGCGGTGTGTTGGGAGAGAGAAAGAGAGAGAGCTGGCGTTCTCAGGTCGTCTTAGTGTGTCTGTAAAGGCGAGACAAAATGCGCGCCAGCTGCACGGTCTCAGCACAGCGAACATGTGATTGCCAGCTTTTGGTCAGGATCCCTGGACCACTCAACGATAACGATTGACAGATTGCATCAGTTGCTCTCGAAAGGTCCTCGAGTCCTTGAGGCATTGAGTGAGTGTTATTGATTTTGGTGGAGAGCGTGAGGGCGGAACACCATCAATAATGGTGTTCTACTATTACTACCCCAGTCGCACCCAGCAGGATGTTGTAGAGTGCGGTGTTGTGCGTTCACCAATGCTTTCAAGTACATATGAGTTCCATCTAGCCGTGCAACGGACGAAAACCTGGACAATAAGTTAGTGCCTGCCTATTTCGAGATGCTGTAAACATGCACATTGCACATGACAGGTAGGGTCCTGTAAGCAACTGTGATAGCAACGCATTCAAAAACTGAATGCCCATAGATTTGTTGAAGTTAGGAAATGTATCTATTTCTCATTACAAAGGTACAACTGAACACCAGTTAATGCAGTGCAAGCGGTACCCAGAAATCTGGCTGGAACGCGCTCAAATAAATTTCATTATACACCTTACACATTTTTTCGGAATTGGTATGTATCTATGTACGCACCAAGTCCAATCAATCCAAACTGGTACCACTGCTCCAGAAGCTAGAGCATTTTCTGGGGCAACGAAGAGCTCGTGGCCTTGCGCACGTACACATCGCGGCGGCGACCGTATTTGAGGTCCCAGACCGTGAAGCCGATCGCCGAGGAGAATACGGTCGCGAGCGAGAAGATCACGAGTGCCTCGAACTGGCGCGGGTCATGGAACACGATGCCCATGAACTGAATCATGATGTAGAAGAACTGGTACGTCGCGGTCTGCATCGAGTTGATCGAGCCGCGGCGATGAGGCTCGATCCACTCCTGCATGATCTGCGTCTCCGCGAGGTCCGCGCTCCAGAGCCAGATGCGCGACACGACCATGCAGCCGAGCATCACGTAGTCCGACGTGATTGACTCGCCCGCAAAGACGAACGCGAGGATCACCGGTGCGAGGCAGAGCCAGAAGAGCCACACGCTCACGACCACCACGCGCTCGACGCGGCCCATGAGCTTGCAGATGTAAGGGAAGATGAACGTGCCAAGCAGTCCAAAGACAGCACCCGCGCCTCGACTGGAGCCCAGGATCGAGTCCGGGATGCCACGCCACTTAAGGTACGCCGTGTTGAGCGCTCCGCCGTCCAAAATCGTCATATACAGCGAGCAGAACGCAAAGCTGAGCAGGAACACCGGATGGTGCAGGTAGTCCTTCCACATCTTGGAGTAGGGCGCAAATGTGCTCTGCGTCGTGCCCGTGCGCTGCTCGTGGGCGTCTTCCTTGGAGATGTCCTTCACCGCGAGCTCTGGGTTGAGGTCGTAGATGTCCTTAGTCATGAAATATTCCAGCGGCGTGGACAGCAAGTTCCAGATGCCGACAGCAGCCGTGCCGATCATCGCGCGCGTGGTCGGATCGTTTCCCGCAAAGTCCATGATGATACCAAACGCCATCGGCGCGAGGATCTTGCAGCTCAGGTCGATGCGGCGCATCGTCGTGTTCAAGTGTGCGAGCGCGTTCGAGTCGTCGCCCGCGATCACGACCACCCAGTCGCGCTCGATTGCGAGCGTCTGCGCGTCGTTCAGCACTTGACCAACGCCGCCGCACACCAACGTGACGCCGAACAAGCTGAGCAGCTTCCATGTCCACTCGGGCTTGTGAATCCCATCGGCATTCGTGATGAGCAAGATTAGGCCGAGCATTGCGGCACTGAGCACGATCATGAGGTTCTCGGCCACGATCGAGTACTTCATCACGGTCCAGCGGTTTGCAGTGTCGAGGTACTTGCCCACGGACGGGATCGCAAAGATGCACGTCGTGTACATCGCCAACGAGAATGTGGCGCTCGGCAGCAGCGTGTCGACAAACACTTCCATGAACAGGATCGGGATAGCAAACTGCCACATGCGGTCGCCCTATGCACAAAGACAAACGAACGGTACGGATGAGCCCAGATACAGAGTTATATACGACATGAGCAAACAGTCCACGCACCCAGGCAGAGAGAAAGTGGCTGGTGTAGAGGTACATGAGCACTCGCTTTGGCGTTGCATTGGCGTTTTCATCTTCTGTCTCACTACATCCACACCACGAAGGCACTGGTGGTTAAGACCTCATTATCACCCCACATTAGCAACATGCAATACACTTACAGAAGACGAGTGCACTCATCATGGCAACTGTTACGATGGTCCAGCCACGCAGTGTATAGTGCTGCAAGCACGGGTACAAGCGTCACGGCGCCGATGATCACCATTACGATGTTGCTCGAGCGGTCCAGCACGCACGCATCATCCACGTGCACCAAGCATGCTATAGTACACACACCGCCCATACACAAATCACAGCGAATGAGCATGCCAGTGCGATTACACGCAGAGCCAACTGCGATCCTTGACGACATGTTCTCTGATCCTCCTCACCTGCGCCGTCGATCGCGAGCAGCGCGCACGCAATGGCCGTCACGAGGCACACAAACACCGTCGACTCCATCGCAGCGATGTCTTCTCTATACAGGCAGGCAGGCAGGCAGGCAGCAAGCGGCTAAAAGCTTCCACGGGCGCGATGGGTGTCGTGGGCGACACACTGATGCTTGAAGCGAATTCGCAAATGAGCTCCACAAGATGATCCAAGACAAAAACTGGTCCTAAAACCTCTGAAATTCACTGTCAACTGAAACATGTATTCGTTTATGGAGGTTTGAAGAAATCGTAAGATGGAAAAGACAGTCGGTGGCAGTAGTGTGTCCTGTCTGTGACGAAGTGACGTTATCGGTATGGGTTCAAGTGGCTGCTTGCCACACCCACACCACCGACTGGTTGGATAGTTGCTCAGGTCCAAGAACTCCTCGCAACCAGTCAGTCAGTCAAGAGAAGACCAGCGCTCAGCTACAGTGTCTAGTACGCTGGACTAATTGTGATTAACGTGCGAGTGTGCTGAGCAAGCTTCAAGAGCTGCTGGAACGAGTGGCTGTCATGTGTTTGCTTTGCAAACCTCACTATAGCACCCCAACAGCATCCCACGTCAGTTGCTGTACAAACCTTTGTTGCGCCTCCTCATCGCGTACCCATTGTTGATGTTGGTAGATAAGCCTTCATCCAATCCGCTCCACACAAGTCCGCTCCTGGCGCGGTAATTGCCTGGGGCGCGCGGCTGCGTTGGTCAGATCACGGGTCGCTTCAGAAACCAATAGGCAACTGTGTCAAGTGTTTGTGCAACGAAGCAGTATGTCATCATCATCATCTATGTTCTGGCAAGTAAAGACAAGCCCAGCACGCTGCTGGTTCAGTTTAGTGAGCTCTGTGCGGCTCCTCTTGTCCTTTTCCATCTATCAAAATCGGCCAAAAGACTCGAAATAAGAGCACGACAGACTCAGTTGGTGGCGGGCGATGCGCCAAGCACATCAGGTGACGTCAGAAATCGACGGCTCCACGCATGCTCTCAAGTCTCACTCTCACTCTCACTCGACCACTGGCTTGTGGATACCGGGTCCTTATAAGTGCAGATCTGTTCGCACACCGCTTCAGCTTCAAGTTGAGTCGAGTGGTCAGGCAGGTGGATGAATTAATCCATCACGATGTTTATTAATCCGCAAGTGATTATGTCCAACACTCGCCATCTCAAACTCATGCATTCACGCACTCGCATCACTGCTTGCCTGTGTTTTGACAAACTTGGCGCTCTTCTTCGTCGGCACTGGTGCATCTGACTCGTCCTTCACTGTTACAACAGTCTTCCTTGCTCTTTTCTTCGTGTCTTTGACTTTCACGCCGGTGCTGCTACTGCTATTAGTCGCTTCTTCCTTCACGCTTACCACAGTCACTACCGTCGTCTTCTTTTTCTTTGTCGCCGTCGTCGCCACCTTCTTCTTCTTTTGCATGGCAGTCGGCAGATGCGACTGGAACGAAGTCAAGTCGCCCGTGAAGAGCACGCTGTGAGCCCAGCCAGCGAACGGCGAGAACCGGCTCCGGAAATGATCCCCGACGGTTTTGTACACGCTCGGCGTGATGCTCTTCTTGTCCTTGAGGCTCGCGTCAAACTCTCGGCACGCGATCTGCCACACGTGCGTGTCCACTGGGATCGCATCGAGCTTCTCCAACGAGAACAGTCCGATGCAGTCCGCCACTTTCCGACCTACGCCCATAAACACCATGAGCTTCTCCTGGTAGTCATCGACACGCTCAGTCTCGATAGCCGGCTTCCAGTCTCGAAGCTGGTGGAGATATTTGATTCCTCCAAGCTCCACCAATTGCTGACTCGACTTGGTGATGAATGGCGCACGGTACCCAAAGCCCAGTGCGCGCAGCGTGGTTTCTTCACACTCGTTTGCGAGCGTGTCCGTCGAAGGGAACGAATAGTAGCTGTTAGACGATCCTTGGACCGCCGTAACATCTTGTCCAGAGTCGCTAGGAACAGTGCACAACAGCGTGCCGTAGGTCGCGCGGAGCTTGTCAACCATTTGCTGGATGCGCTGGATGTTATTGTTCGACGAGCAGATGAACGCAAAGAGGCACTCGACGGGGTCCTGGCGTACGAGGCGGTATCCGGGAAGGCAGCGGATCAGCTGCGCCATCTTGTCGTCCTGTGCTGTCCATAGTCTGTAGAACGGCGCAGTATCGACCTACGGTATTACATTGGTCAGCATAATCCAATGTTAGTCCCACAACGTATACCTAGATGTAAGGCGCTACGACGTTGTTTCATTACCTCTAAGCGAAAGTAATGGGTCAAGATATCATGCGCGTGTTGTGCCGGAACTGCGCTTTCCATATACAAGTCAGCAAAAGAGAAGTGCATCAGAGTCCCATTGGCACCAGTTGTAAAACAATCATACAAGCAATAGCAATACCCACAGTCGAGTGGATGCAGACACCGGAATTCGACGCACTGGTCGCGCTCTCGCAGCGCAAACACGTTGTCGCCGACCACGCCACTCCATTCCTGCGCATGCCCGTGAAACCTCCAGGAGAACACCTGACCGGACGCCAGCGTCAGCTTGCATGAGAGCTCCTGGGTGGTGCAGAGCCGAAACCACTCGCCACCGCCAGTCGTCTCTCGTTTCACGAACGCCCCTTGGCCATGCTCATTCTTGATAGATACGCTCGCGTCAGCGACCTGCTTTCGCTTGATGTTGAGCTGCGAGTCGTTTTCATTCTGCAGCAGCTCTTCACTCACGTGCACAGCTGCTGCGTATTCTGATTTGACGACGACGCCCTTCCTCGTCTTCTTCTGCTTGGTCTCCTCCTTCACGAGCGACGACGATGGTGTCGCCGCAAGCGTCGAGACGGATTCACGCTTGACACCGCGGTACTTTGTTGTCGAGCCTGTTGCTGTGGTGGCTGGCGCTCTTGGCGTCGCAGCGTGCGCATGTGCTGCTGTCGCAGTGGCCACCGCCACCCGCGCCGATCGCCGCATGCAATCCAAGATCCGATTGGTTTGTTTGATGATGCCCAAAGAAGTTCGTCTCAGGAAAAAAGCCTCGACACACTTATCAGAAAAAGACACATCTACTTTAGTAAATTGCTATACCAGTCAGTCACTGGCAATCATGCTAGCTTTGAATTTCTATCATGTTTGTCTACTATTGCAATACTTTGAGACTGCTGATTGCCAATCTAATCCATTGAACGCATTTTCGTAATTTACCATACTGCAGCCTGCATCAAAATTCCCAAAACGGATGCTGAAGACCCCAGAAGCACATTTGTACCGACTCGATTGAGAATAACAAGCAAGCAGCAGATCGAAGAGATCAAGCGAACGCGAATGGCGGTCTGTGCAGCGATCACACACAACGGCTCGCGATGCACGTCTCCCGCGACGTCCGATGGCGGTGACGTGTGCTCGCATCACGCGCGTATGGCTCGACTCATGGCGCTGGCGCCTTCTTCTTCCGCTACTGCTTCAATCGGCGCGAATGGCACGCCGCTTCCTCCGGCAATAGCAGCAGCAACAACAACAACAACAGGAGCGCCACGCTCACACGACCGCGCTGCTGTATCCTCACTCGACATGCGCGAGCCCGTGAAGGAGTTCTATGCGATCCAGCAGAACCAGGCGACACCGATTCAGATGACTGCAGCTGGCGGCGTACCGCCAGCTGCAGTGGCGATCTCAGCGTCGCGTCGCGGCTCGAATTCATCCAGCAATGGATTGGTATCCACGTCTTCAATATCATCATCAGCTGATCATGGGATGGCAATGCTGCCGAATGAAGGCGTGCTCGCAGCTGTGACCTGCTCGTACCAGTTCCCAGCAGCAGTGGGGCTTCCAGGGATCCCAGGCACGCTCTTCATCACGACCTACAGACTGCGTTTTGAGCCGACGAACGCCGCGCTGCGCTCTCCGGGCCATTTCCACCGTCTACTGGACGACGCACTTGTCGGCATCCCGCGTGCATGTGTGGGCAAACTCTCGTATCCTCAAGTGGCGTCTGCGACTCGCTCCAAGTACGAACCCGCGACGCCGAGTCAGCTTGTGATCAAGTTCAAGGACCTGCGCGCATGGACGCTCGGTGGCGACATCAACACGCTCATGATGACGCTGAACCGTCACGTATTTATCGAGTCTCCATTGAGTCTATTTGCATTCGCGTCGGTCAAACAGCAGCAGCACGGCCATCGCCACCACAACCGCGAGCTCCATGGCCATCAGATCTACAACCTGCATGCCGATTTTGCGCGCATGGGCGTGGATCTCCTCAACGGACCCTTCCGCGTCACCGACATGAACAAAAACTATGGGATTTGCCCAACGTACCCGCCGCAACTCGTCGTGCCTTCGACGATGACCGACCACGAGATCGCGAATGTCGCCGAGTTCCGGTCGAAAGGACGCCTGCCAATCTGCTGTTTTGTGCATCCGCGCAACTCGGCGTCGATCTGGCGATGCGCGCAGCCCAAGCGTGGGATCCTGAACGCGCAGAATCCAGCGGACGACCGCCACTTGGCGAGCATCGGGTACTCGAACCGTCAGCAGAAACGCGTCTGGATCGCCGATTGCCGGCCGGAGCTCAATGCAAAGGTCAACAAATTCACGGGTGGCGGCACCGAGAGCTCCAACCACCAGCACGCGAGTGTAAGCTTCCTCAACATCGCCAACATCCACGCGATGCGCGAGAGCATCGAGAACGTGCGCGGGCTCGTCGCAACAGGCAACACGGACCTGGACTTTTCGTGGCAGTCGCGCGTCGAGGACACAAAGTGGCTCTCGCACGTGCGGCTTGTGCTCTCGGCGGCGCTCAGGGTGGCCGACTCGGTCGAGAACAAAGGCACGACGGTGCTCGTGCACTGCAGTGACGGATGGGACCGCACGGGCCAACTGTGCGCGCTCTCGCAGATGCTGCTAGACAAGCACTACCGTACGATCGTGGGCTTCATGGAGATCATCGAGAAAGAGTGGATCCAGGTCGGTCACAAGTTCCACGACCGCGTGGGACCAGGAAAGGCTGAGAACGAAGAGCAGTCGCCCGTGTTCCTGCAATTTCTCGACTGCGTCTGGCAGCTCTGGCGCCAGTACCCGACGTACTTTGAGTTCAACGGCAAGTTGCTCGAGACGATCGCGGACGCGACGTTCTCCGGTCGCTACGGCACGTTTCTCGGCAACTGCGACCGCGAGCGCGCGGCGTGGAACTTGTACACGCGCACACAGTCGCTCTGGACCCACGTGCTAGATCACAAGGCCATGTATCAGAACCCGTTCTACCGTCCGCAAGCTTCCGTTGCAACTGGGAGCCATACACTGCTGCCGCCCGTGTCCTCTGTGCTTCGCCAGGTTACGCTCTGGAGCGAGTACTATTTTCGCAGCGCGACGTTGCCCGCGAATCCTGTCGGGAACCCGAGTCCGCCGCTCTTTGGAGCTGGGCTGGCGGCGGCGACCGCGAAGACCAACCATGATGACCTGGGGTTCGCGATGGGGGCGGCGCTGCGGCGGATCCAGGCGCTGGAAGACGAGCTCCAAGAAGCGAGGGCTTCCTTAGCAGCGCAGACCTCAGCGGCATCGTTCTCAGGCTCAGTACCATATACCCAGCAGCAGTATGCAGAACACAACAACCAATCGCCAGCCCCGATGTTGCAGCCAATTGCGCTCCCGCCAGCGCCAGTGCTACAGACTGCTCCTGTCTTGGCAACTCCTGCTATGTTGCATCCGCCTTCGTTGCCCTCGAACGGTCACTTCGCTCTGCAGACTCCTGCAGCAGTTACTTCTACGACAGCGGTCGCATATGCTCTGAACAACTACCAGGCGACCGGTTCCAGCAGTAGCAGCTCTTCTTCGTCTTCTTCCTCGTCTTCAAGCATTTCGACATCTTCTTCATCCACTTGGTCGTGCGGGATCTGCTCCAAACTCAACGTGTCCGAATCCCTCAAGTGCGTTGTCTGTGGCCGCCCGCAGCCACTCACCCAGTAAGATTATGATACACAACTCAGAATCTTCATGCTGCAAGCTTGTTGAAGTCAATGGAGACTTGGGATTAGATCGCAGGAGAACTTAATCACCATCTTCCGCCTGCCTTCTGTCTCCAATACCAAATCCTCACTTTCACATTGGCGCGTGCAACTAACCTATTGTCATCAATCAACCTATCAGCTCCGCTATCATAAAATTTCCAACCTTCTTTCTTACCTGCATTCGGCTGCCGTGACCTTCCTACGCATCCTCATCATCAATCAGCCCATGCAGCTCTCGCGTGGACGCAGGCGCTTGGCGCAATCCTGGAGCACATGATGGACTTTGTCCGGAAAATGGTCGTCCAGCATGGTGCGCGCGATTCGGATCTTCTGGAAATTGTCGACGGTCGACCACGATGAGTCGTAGTTTGTTCGCTCCGTGCAGCAAATGCCGCCTCCCGGGCGACAGCACACCCAGCAACCTCCAGCAATCCTCTGGTCCGCAGAGCGCTTCAGATGAATCAGTTTGCCTGGGATCGTGAGCTTGTGGATCGGCTCGTGCGCTTGGATCCGCTGTAGCATGGTCCTGTAGTTCGCAAGCTGGATCCCAAAGGAGCCGTTTGAAAGCTGCGGCTCATCGAAGAGCAGCTCATCTGGTCGCTTCCAGGCGACCACCTGGCGCAGAATCGCCGACTTGCCCACTTTGCTGCGTCCGATCAGATCGATCACCTGATCTCGCAACTCTTCCGCCGACGTCAGCGACGACCGCGCAACAATGTCGTTGCCTACGACCACCGAAGTCACGAAAGACGCACAGCGTGAGGCCAAGCCCGGCGAGAGCGTGCACCCAGGCGGGCTGAACGCAAAGCATCGCAGGTTTGGGAACTTTGGCTTCAGCATGATTGAGAGCAGGATCGCAGTGCCTGCGCCGAGCGAGTGGCCCGTCAGCGTCAGTCCATAGCCTCTGTACTCCCCGACCGCGCACTGATTCAGTAAATCCGTCGCGATCGACACGTTCGTGTCCGGGTCGAAGAGCATTTCAAGGATCCCCAAGCGATTGATCTCCAGGTACACTGCTTCCGCGCAGTGCAAGAACCCCTGGTGCGCGTATTCGCCTAAACTGTCGCAGCTCCAGCGCTCCGAGATGCCATCCAGGGACACACCATACGCAATCGCATCCGTCAAGCAGTCTTCCAGCGACAGCGTGCCTCGAATCGCGACGACCACTTGCTTCTTCTCGTGGTCGAGCATGACGCAGAAAGCGGGTTTGTAGACCGAGTTGTGGAAGCTCGCGTACACGATATCCTGCGCTTTGGCACCGGTCTCCAGCTGCAGCGCTGTCTGTCCCAGGTGGAAGAAATTGTCGCCATGGATGTAGTTCACATTGCGCTTCATGCACGTGAACGCTAGTCGAAAAGTACCGCTCCACGGATGCGACCACACGTAGAGCATCCAACCGTAGATGCCCACGGCGTATTTCGAGAAATACGCGAGCTCTAGCAAACTCTCGTCCAGCTCTTCGTCACGCTGCTGGAGAAGCTGCGCTGGCTGGAATTCGTTCCCAGTGAGCATGGGCGACGGGATCGCGATCGCCACGTAGCTGTTCGGGTCCTCGGACTCTAATGAGGAGAGCTGAGAAGCCGACATCACTGGCCGTGGTGGGGGTGGTGCCGTAAGTAGCGCCTTGCTATCAGCGCCGCCATTCTGCACGCGCGCGCGAATCTCCGCCAATGTCTCTTCTGCATCGTCATCATCGCAGTGTCCACCACACTCATCGTTCTCCAGTGCTTCTTCATGTGCCTGCACCGCAGCGAGCAGGATGAAGCCCGCAACAATGTCCGAGATCACGAGGTCCGGACTGCCGTAAAAGAGCCGCGCGATCACGTTCGCGACGACCGACATTGAGTCGTGCTGCGTGCCGGCGCCGCCAAACAAGTTGCACGTGAAGCAGCGGATGCACGAGCAGCAGCGGTTACAGCGGCGCTCCCAGCGCTGCTGGTGCGGCACGTACACGTCAGAGTTTGGGATCGCTCGGTCCATCTCTACTCACCACAAAGCCAATACAGCAAAGTGAGCGAACCATTAGATAACAGAGAAAGCAAGCGTGCACACACGTTTGTATGTATAACACACACAAATCAATGGCACATAGAAAGCAAGAAAAAAGCAAAATCAATGTACCGTCCAACAACGATTTGCGTTCAGAGTCAAGAGCGTTACCATAAGGATCCACAGCCTCGTCCAGCTCAAAAGGCGGCGCGCCGCCCAGGATGCAAAAACCCAGCGTGAACGTGAAGCTCACCTCCGCGACCATGCACCCCGCGATGCCCTGCACACAAACACACATATGAATACACATGCATACATACATATAGTTAGTTATGGTGTTAATTATACGCCCCATTCATGACGACTCAATTAGACGCAAGCACACGTACCAATAAGTAGTTTGAGTCCGGGTAGCAGACGCTCGTGTGGTACCAGAAGACGAGCCCCATGACTCCGTACGCGAACATGAGGCACGACCAGACGATGTGGATCTGCAGCACGCGCGGCATGAGCATACGGCGCTCCTGCTCGACGATCGTGCCTTTCGACGACACGCGCACGATCATGAGGTAGATGCACGCCATGAAGCCGTGGATCGGCACGGCGCCGACCAGAAACCAGAACGGCACGCCGCTCACGTTGAAGCTCATGGTCGAGCAGCGGCGCCAGAAGAGCAGGTAGCAGAGCGAGAGCAGCAGCAGCGGCAGCTGGTACACAATCAGTAGCAGCGCCGGGCAGTAGAGGTCGTCGCTGCCGATGCGCGACCGCCGCCCGAAGAGCACGAGCGCGGGCATTCTTCTGCTGTTGTGTTGACGCTTCTTGGCGCCGTCGTGGTCGTCCCACCTGGAAGAAGCTGGTCACTGAGACTGAGGGGACGCACGCACGCACGCTCACACACACACGGAGCCGTGTACGTGTATGCACGTGTATACAGAGACCCTGGAACACGTCGACAGAGACCGAGAGCTTCCTGTCTGATGAGCGGTCTGTTTGGTGGGTGCTCGCTCGCGTGCTCTCCTATCGCCAGTGTGGAATAATGTGCTGGCTTGGTTTTTTTCTCACTGCTGAAAACAGAAGGCCTTTGAGCAACATAAGATAGCATGGCAACACAACAAGAATATTGGAGCAACGTAATGGGAGGTGGACCAAGTTGCAGACGCGGTGCCGCTAAATTTAGAATCCGAGAATGAAGTGGTGCTGAGCGTATCTACTGACTTTAGCGACCGTGTCGCTTTGAGAGGATATCCTAGTACCGAAAATGTCGCGTCAACACAGAAATACCCCTCTATAGTGACATTTGATTACTCCTGCCTCATTTTGCACACTCGTGGCGGATTGTACTGTGGCAGCAGCACAACCTGCCTCAATTGTGGCATATGTGCTAATGCCACAGAACAGCGACGAGGGTTGAACCTAATCTTGAGAAGATGCGCTCTTGCTAAAAGGACACTCACTACTCGCTCATGATTTTTTTAGCGTGCATTTCCATTTCCACACTGAGTATTGGATGCATCCCTTCTGGCATCTCTTCTGGTGTCGGATCCAGCAATATTCACGCAGAAGGTTTGTGAATGGGGCACCGATCCTTGGCTACATGGCTCGACTAAAAGATCCTTGTAACGCCAGCGCAAGCGAGTCGGTCACACGGCGTGTCTTTATGGCTCCTGGCTCACCCAGCACGCAATGAAAACGAAAAGCAAGGCGGCGTCATGGACACGCAATGCAAATCTTGACGCCTGGATATTCAGATCGGATTTTTTCGCTGGTTTCGGCGTATTGTTATTATACTCTCATGTTAAAAAATTGGTTGCTACATATAGTGTGTGTGTGTGTGTGTGTGTGTGTGTGTGTGTGTGCGTTGATAGTGCTGTAATCCGATCTATCTATCCTCCTTGGCTCGAAGAATAAAAGAAGACTGGACGTGCTTATTCTCTTGGCGGTTGTTTGCAGCGTTGTCATGCGTAGCTGGCGATGTCCACGACCACGACTGTGATGTTGTCAAACGTCTTCTTCGCCAGTGCGAGCGCCACGAGCGCGTCCGCCGCCTTCTGTGGGTCGTCAAAGTTCGAGGCGATCTTGGCCGCCGCCTTGCTAGACACCACGTCCCAGAGCCCGTCGGTTGCCATGATGAGGAACTGGTCGTCCGCCGTGAGCTTGTGGGTCGTGATTTCCGGGTCGCACGTGATCCAGGGCTTGAGCGACAGGTCGCCGATCGACCGCGACATCGCCAGCGCGCCGTTCACGCGCGGCACGTCGATGAGCTTGTTGATCGGCCACACGTGGTACAAAAAGTTGGGTGAGCCGGTCACGTGCGCACCCTTCGCTTCTAGCCGCGCACGCTCGTCCTTGCGGTTCGGCTTCTGGTCGCTCGACAGGTTCACGGTCTTGCCCTTGCGCGTGCTGATGATCGCGCGCGAGTCGCCGACGTTGCCGACGTACACGATGCCGTCGCGGATGATCGCGATGAGGCACGTCGAACCGTCCTCCATGCCGAACGAGCGGAAGCTCCGTCCGGGGAGCTTCATCTGGAACGCCGCGGCGCGCTGCTCGAGGTCCGGCCGCGAGGCTCGTCGCGCGATCGTGCAGAACTCGGCGTCCACAGCGCGTACGGCGCTCATGATCGCTTCGTCGACGTTCGCGTGTGTGTTGATCTCTTCCTCTATCTTCGGCACGAGGTTCTCGGCGCAGTAGCGTGACGCGCGGTCGCCGCCGTGGCCGTCAAACACGCCAAAGCAGCCGCCCATGGTGGACGAGTATCCGTTCAGCGTCAAGCGCTCTGGTCGGTTGCCGCCGATCACGTACGCATCCTATAAAAAGATAAAATACACACACAGCGTCAGTCAGTCAGTGATCATCATGTCAATTCAAATACACTACATCACGCACACACGCAGCCTCTCATATCCAGCTAGCAAATGTGTGTCTCAGTTTATTAGTATGTAACGCACGCACCTCTTGACTAGCTTTGCCGCCGCGGTCTGTGGCGATGCCGACCGTGGCCTTCTGCTTCTTCTCGGCGGGGCGCAGCGTGTCGAACGAGTCGCCGCTGCCGACATTTGCGGGCGGCGCCTTGCGCTTCATGCCAACTGCCGCCATGTATGCTGTGCTGTGCTGTGGTGTCTGTTGTGTGTCTTGCGAGGCGATTTGGTATGTGAGAGCGAGCGCAAGTCGGCCAAAAAGCAAAAAAAGCTGGGGCCACTTGTTTGTTTTGGTTGCGTTGTGTTCACAAAGACGCCGCATTTTATTTACGAGACGGGCTGTGAGCGTTCGTGATGAGAAAAAAAGAAAGAGAGAACAGTGTGGGGAACATAAACAAGGCGTGGTTGGGCTTTGTTGCACTTGCTGATCGAGATCGATCGAATTACTAAGGTTACGGTCTTAATACTAAGTCTGCTGAAGTGGATACAGAAATCTAGCCGTTTTCAAGAAAATATGCAAGTACTAGGAAGCGACTTGGCAACGTTGTAACGATGTGTTGGTCTCTTTTTTAGTTTTTTGTCAAAATTACTGGTGGCGGAGGGTGTGGGTGGTGGCCCATACTGAGAGCAAGTGAAGCTGGACAGACTCGCACTGAACTCCTCGGGTTATCCCGTCCTGTCTGCTTCTGAGAAATGAGTCTTGACTCGAGTGGCTCTCTCGCTTTCATCGAGTTGTGTGGAGTTTGTGGAAGGCGAAAATGATGGAAAATGCGCGTTGATTTGAGGGCCAGCCACATGGCCATTAATTTTAATTACCGACACACGATCTTGTGGGTACACTTCGGAAAGTCGATAGAAAGAACGCGCATGAATGAATGCCTGAGAGCATTTTGCGCAGATGTTTTGTTTTCTTTCACATGTGCCCGACGACACAAGCCGTGTTCAAGCATTAACCATGTGGTGAAGGAAGGCTGCGACTTCATTCATGCACGCATCTGACTGTGGGCGGTTTGCTGTTGTGTGTACACCAATTTAATTTCTAAAATTTATGAAAAATCTGAAAAATATTGCCACAAGGGGCGCAGCTGATTCCCCGCCAGAATGATGGTGGAGACTCTGCGCGGCGCACTGTGATTGGCTCATTGATGGCAAGATTGATTCGGGGGTAGGTGTGTACACGCTGCTTGTGAGTGATGGTGGCTCACTGCAAGTCGCTTGACTCACCCACATGTTCGTGAATGAGGAGACTTGAGCGAGGGGCGTGCGTTTGATCAATCACGAGCCACGTTAGAAATTAACGAATCGTTTCACTCAGTTGATCAATTCTGTCCATCCATCAGCTCCACAGGAGTCGCGATTAGGAAATTGACCGCACAAGAGTCTGCGGGTTTATTCAGTTGATAGCTGGTGTGTAATCAGTTCAACTGACAAGCTGACTGAGCTCCAAGGGATGATTTCTCCTAACAACAAGCGGCTGCATCTTGCAAAAACAACAAATGGTGGAACACCCATGTTGGGCAACAGCAATGCAAGGGCATAGTAAAATACACATGTCTGCATCGGGTGTCACCCCGAACGGCAACCGATGCAGACAACTTGATTTCACTATGCCCTGCACCGACTCATCTTTTGTGAAAACGAGCCAGAATGAGGTGTGAAGTGTCATTGATTGACACTTCTGGGGCAACAATTCACGTGGTTTACATCAAGTAGACAATCCCAGGATTTTTTTCGGTTAACGTAAACTTTCACTTTAATGCACACGACCAGTTTAGTACACTCAGATGTTTTTATCCAATAATATAGGCAAGAACAAAACAAGCGTTTTGATTGGACAAAATAGCAGCTGGTCTATAACAACGCTCTTCCTCCAATAATCAATGCCGCTCTACGAAAGGATGTAGACCGCCCAAAAAGTGGCAAGGCTCTTTTGCTGCCGCTGTGCTGTGTACATCGCATAAATAAAATGACGCACCGCCGACAATACACCGATGAAGCTCTCGAAGACGCCGTTCGGCGTGTGTGCAGCGGGACGTCTGCCACCATGGTATCCTCCCAGACACGCGTTTTGCTGCGCACTCTCTACAAGTATGTCAAGATCCAGCGAAGCAATATGCTGGTTGCCCGGGCGCGACGCGATCTTCCTTCAGTCCTCACGGAGGATGGCGAGAAACACCTCATCAAGTGGGTAATCGGGATGCAGCTCAACGGCACGCCAGTCACGCGCAGCGAAATCTTCGCTCAGGCAAGTGACATCTCATCTCGTCTCGTCTCCACGGCGCTGTCTGTGCCCTGCCTGATGGATGCTACCACCGCTTTATGCGACGCCACCCTGAGCTGACTAAAAAACTGGCGCAGACACTCTCGCGAGCAAGGAACGCGCGTACTAAAGACAATCTCAGCCTCTTCTTCTACACGATGGCGACACTAGCGATTAAACGTCGTTTCGACGCAAGCTGCATTTTCAACATGGATGAAACAAGCTTCCTTACGCGCCCGCAAAGCGCCAAAGTGGTCGCTCTTCGTGGTTCGCGCAATTTGTGGTCGCGGTCCATCTCCACAAGCTTCCATCTCTCTGTCGTCGCGTGCGCCAGCGCATCCGGCTTCGTCTTGCCTTTGCTCTTCATCCTCTCCGGACAGCGTGCGAGCTGCAACCTGATGGACGGCTGCTCAGTCAGCTGCGCTCAGGTCACCTGCACAGCCAGCGGCTTCATCAACTGCTTCGTTTTCCTCCGCTGGGTAGAGATGTTCTCTAACCCGGTACCGAACACAGTGGTTCGTTCACTTTTGCTCCTATTCGACGGATATTTGTCCCATTTATCTGTCGAATTGGTTGAGCTCGGAGAACGGCTCGGGATTCTCTTTGCTTCCCTACCTGCAAATGCAATACACTTGATCCAGCCACTGGATATTGCAGTGTTCATTTCCTACAAGAATAAAATCTACGCGCTGGTTCGCCACTACGTGATGAACACTGATAAGTCTCTCTTTTGCGAATTGGGATCGGATTTGCACTTACCTATGTTAATGTCCATTTTTAGGTTTGACAAGCGGACTGCAGTTCAAATTGGAGGTGACGTATGGAATCAAGCGATATCAAGGCGCAATTCAACAGCGGGGTTCAAAATGGCTGGTTTCTTCCCTTTCTCGTACCTGCAAATGATGCAAAGAGCTGAATTGTTCAACAGTGGTGGAGCAGGAAGAGCAGTCCAGAGAGCAAATTGGCTTATCTACCGTTCAACAATAGTATCAGAAGTGCTAACATTTCCAGCAAAGGGGCAGACAGACAAAGGAAAGAAGAGGAAGGCTATTGACGTTGCTGGTAGACTCCTGACGCGCGATGACTTGCTATAGATGACTGCAGCGCCTTTAAAGCGCAGGAGTCTTGACTGTTGAGCAGCAAGTGCGTGAGTCTATTGTTTGGCATATCTGTAAAATAGGATACCCTCTCCAATTCAATACGTTTCGCTTTGTGATGCAACTTCGCATTGCCGTCAGCGTGGAGTAGGGGATACGATGCATGTGTGAGGAAATGCTCGTCCGACCTTCTGAGCAAACAAATACTAAGTATAAATACTACACTAAACTGAAAGGAAAAAAATCCCCATTTTTTACTCCTGAGATTGTCTGTTTGTTGGGATTTGGCTCAACAAATCCAAATAAATCAGTCGAGGAAAGAGTTATTTTGTCTGCTTTTTTATGCAATAGCCAAGTTTAAATTCTTAATAATCGACTACAGGCACCATTCTCATTATTAAACAGCAAAAATGTGGCCAGCAAATATTTTATTTCGCAGGGAATAAAAATGCGCAAGTATAGAAGTATAAAGGGAGTTAAAATACGAGCTGGCGATGGAATGTGGCTCGATGCGTAGCTTGTCCATGCCGGCGACGAGCTCGAAGATTTCCTTGGAAAGGATGCCTGTGTGGCGCCAGCAGATTGCAACTGTAGCCTCCGTCACCATGTCCCAAGCCTGCTGGGCCCACCGTATTGCCACCAAAATACTCACGTTAAAGAGCCGCTCAACACTCAGCTTGACGTCCTCTTTTTCTACCTCATCCACTTGCTCCAGTATTGCGTCAAGCTTTTCCACTACGTATTAGTCTCTAATTCTGTTCTGCTGGTTCTCGAACGATTTGATGATACCGGCATCTTGTGATTGCAGATGAGCTGTTGTGTTGGGGGGGAGGAAGTGCAGCGTGACGTGTGAATTGTGCTCGGCCACGTGATGGGGGGTGCGTTATCAAGGAGAAGAAGCGCGTGACGCTCCTCGCTGCGCATCATCTCGCTGAAGCGCTCAAGCCAAGCGCGAAAGAGCTGTGTTGTTATCCAGCCCTTGGCTGCATTCGTGCAGTCGAAACCGAGTTTGGCTGCCGTGTGGGGGTCAAAGCGCCCTGGCTTTTGCGCCGTGCCCACAAAAAGCAGCGACACTTTGAACGAGCAGTCTGCGTTCGTTGTGACCGCTACTGTGAGTCTCTTCTTGGTCATCTTTCACCTTGCGGCACTAGAAGGCGAGACAGACGTCACGGTGTCTGTATTTGCTTGCGATTAGCTGTAGTGATGCTCGCCCTTCCTCGACGCCTACTACGCGCGTTGATGCTGTTTCTCCATGTACGCGCCGTGGTTTCAGATTGTGTCTGTAACGACCTGGCACAGCGCAGCCGAAGGACCGAGCGAGATGAGCGCTGGTCTGGCGTAGAGCGAGGAAGCGTTGGA
>JALBYZ010000478.1:0-25784 GCA_038050575.1 Globisporangium mamillatum
TCTCTCTCTCTCTCTCTCTCTCTCTCTCTCTCTCTCTCTCTCTCTCTCTCTCTCTCTCTCTCTTTCTGTGTCTGGCTAGTGTGTAGAGAGCGTGAAGCTGTGGGTAGCTATTCGCGCTCGTACCCCTCTGAAGACGTCGCTGTCGCCGTGGCTCATGACACGAATGGGGCGATCAACGGCGCGGCGTATGAGGGCGATCGCTCGCTCGTTTGTTAGGGTGTCACGTGAAGGAACTCGCTCGCGACTGCGGGCTTCAGGGCTCTGGGACTACAGTCGAGCGGCAAGCAGGCAGATAGTGGCCATTCATTGGTAAGACAGATCAGAGACGAATGGATCGATCGATCGATCTTTTAACCGTCCCTTATCCCTTGCTGTGTGTGGATTTGCTAATGATCGGAGGTGCTAATATTAATACGCGCCAAGGTGTTATATGCGTATCTGGGGATAAGATGTCGTTGTGCGTGTGTGTGAAATAGGAGGTGTTTCTTTATATAGGCGTTGCGTGCGAAGAAGACGGAGCGAGATTCGCGGCAGCACCGGTATGTTGTATGATACCCGCTTGTACGAGGGCTTGTGTATGTGTACGTACGGTGTGTGGTGGGTTTTTTTTCCTATTATGAGTCTGTCTGTCTGACTGACTGTGTGTTGTGAGGCCAGATGAATATGCGATGTGTGTACATGGCGTCGTTTCTATATCAGTTCTTTATTCGCAGTCATGCCGGGGAATACAGTACATTCCAAGTCGCGACCACCTCCTTCGACATCACAGCGCATGCCACGCTCGCCCCCTGCCATCGGATACCAAGAGAGGTGGATGCTAACAGCCCTGCGACGCTCTTGAGTCAACCACCAGTCGACTCAAAACAATTCCAACTGATGATTTGCGGCCGCGCGTGTCCGACATGATTGTGCGTGACGTGAGTGCGGTGATGATGGGAGGATGCCACTTGATGGCGACCAATCACTTCGACCACCTGAATGAAGGAACGATGGACGGACGGCCACATGGCCTGCCTGTCTTTGAATTCTGACTGACTGAATCCGGTCATGAGAGCCGCTGCTTGGAGGTCCAGTGCGTACGTGTGCTTGATGGATACGAGTCAGTGAGTGAGTGGGTGGCGAACGACGGCCATGTACGTATGCACATGTTATGTATGTATGAGTCACTTTTTCTATGGAGTTGTTGGTCATATCTCATCAATGGGCAAATGGAAATGCTTTTGGGTTGGCTGTTGAATGACTGGACTTTCTGTATGGACTTTTCAGTGGAGGCAGTCGGTTATGTAGGCGCGTGGTGTGAACGAGGCGCGTGAGGCGAGCGTCCACCTGAGTTCGCCGTATAATGCGCACACCGAGGCTTTCAGTAGACGCAATTCGAAGGCGAGGGACGATCAATCCTTCAGGGCTCTCTTCATGCTCTTTAGAAACCCAAGAAGTCAGGGAACTACGAGGCTTGTTGGTGTTTTGATCGTAAAGAGCAAATGGAACTCGAGTGGTAGTGGTGGTCTCTCAATAATAATTTAATAATCATAGATATTAGATCGTATACATGATGGGGGTGATGGGGTGGGCTAGTTGGCGTCAAAGGCTGAAGTAGACTTGTTGTTTTTCACCCAGCTTTATAAACACTTGAGAAGCTCCAGAAGAGATCACGAAGACGACGACGAAGAAGAACACGTCGAGTGGACGAGAGCTGCTGATGGATACAGATCCGATCCACCAGGCAGCGGTTGAGACACACTGCTGCACTTCCGCTGCCAATTGCCATTCATCATCCTCACCATCCCGGTCGCTCCGCTTCAAGGAACGATCGAGAGGTCGAATCTGTGGCTGTTCGAGGCTGAGTCAAGAAGGAGGATGGAGCCAGGAAGCGAGAGATCTTGTCTTGGTACACTCAAGGCTCAGCTGACTGGACTGGAGTCAACACAACTCTCGTGTTCTGTTTGTCTTCTTCTGATATTCTTCGCGCCCCTTGGGCGGGCGGGGAGCTTTCTCGAGGAGGAGAACTGGGCTGGATGAAGCACACAAGCAGACTTGGAAACTGGACTGGACTTGAAAAAAAAGACAGGCAGGTAGACTTCCAGAAAAGACGGGGAGTTTTTTCTGGGACCTGGAGTCTTTTTGTAAGGGTGGTTGGCTGCCTGTTCTGGACAGAGGAGGACAGGCTTGCTCGGAGTTCGTTGAGTGGCTTCCTGGCTTGTTTACACGCTGGTGGCTCCGCTGCTGCTGCTGGTCGCCATAGCGTTCTTTCTCTTGCGGATGCGCACCAAGTGGCGCGAAAGAAGCTGCACGCGGCTGCGCAGCGTGTGCTCGTTCAGGTAGTTCTCGCGGGACGTGGCGGCCAGGAACATGAGCTTCTCGATCTTGATTGCGAGCAGGAACGTCTTGGAGCGCCAGTCGTAGTTCTCCGGCACCTGCGTGAGCACGTCGTGCGGCTGGTGGTTGCGCAGCATGCGCTCGATCAACACGACGCTGCGCGAGCGAAGGCGACGGAGGTCGTCGCCGCCGCCCTCTCGCCAAGCCGAGTCGCTGACGCTGTTGCTGCTGTTGGTGCCACCGCTGGAGCTGTTGTTGCGCGCGGCACACGCGGAGGACGTCATGGACGGCGGCACGATCGCGGCGCCGTTCGGGTTCATGTTGACCGGGACGGAGCCGAGCAGGTGGTTCATCGAGTTCTGGTTGTTGTTGTTCGGGTTGCTGTGGCTGTTGTTCATGCCTCCGGATCCCATGGGGTACGGTAGGTTGTCGAACTCGCGCATCGACGCTTGCAGGCGCTGGAACGTGGGTAAAGGCGTGCGGCGGCGGTTGATCATGAGACGGTGGCTGGCTGGTGACTGTCAAGCTGTCGTGCTGGCACTTGGGAATGGGATTCGCAAGTGGCAACAAGAGCTAGAGCTGCTGTTGGTTGTGAGTGAGTGGGTCTGTATGGTCGAGTGAAAATGGAAATGAGCTTCCAATCTTCCCACGTCGACGGAGGCACCTCACCACTCACGCGCACAAGCAAACAAGCAAGCGACAAACAAGCAAGTTGTTCTTGTTGTTCTTGTGCGCTCAGACAAGTTGTCGCGTGTTTTTCGTTAAAGAAAGCGGCACACGAAAACCCGGAAAAAGATCTCCGGGACTTCGCTGTTGCGCGTCTTCGCTCTTGTTTGCTTTTTCTGGACTTGCTCGTGGGCAAACAAGCAAAGCAATGCAAAGACTTGCTGGGCTTGCGAGCAAAGCGAGAGAGATGGCGCGTTTCCAGCTCGCAGAGAAAAAGAAGTGCAAGCGAGGCTGGTCCCATACAAACCCATAGGCAAGCAGGCACAGGTGCTGGCTGCATTTGCAAGCCCATACAAAGAGCAAGTGTCGGGTGCATGTCTTTGGGGCGCAAGAACACGACTTGCGCGGTGCTTCGTTTCTCTGCACCGGCGCGCGTGTGATTGGCTGGGACAGGGCGAACCCTACCCACACAACCCCTAGCTGGCTTGGCTATGCGCAGCAGACGCATCTCCACGAATGCGAGTTAAACAAGCTCTTTGTCACTTGACTTCACTATGGACGAGATGGACGAGCAGTTTTCCAGCCTTGTTTGGCCAGAACGCCGCTGAAATTACAGTGGCACTTGTCCGTATTTCGTCAGCTTGGGAAGTTAAAAGCAGGGGCGGAGCAATTGTATCTGAAGTTTTTAGGGAAGCATCGCCATCGCCATCGCCATCGTTGGTCTTTTGCTTTGACCCTTTTAAAATTCTAAAAGTGCCTACTATTTAATCACGCTGGCTGGCTTGATGGACACAAAGCGAACTTCGGACGAACACATGATGCCTTGTCATGGCATGGCAAGTATGCTTGCAATTGCTGGCAAAAAGATAACGACGAGTTTGTTCCCAGCTTTGATTTTTTTATCTGAAATTCGCCCTTCCCTTGCAAATTCACGACCGCGACCATGCTCTCGCTCGGAAATTTCTCAGTGCCCTTCATCTTCATGCGCAGACAGAGCATGCGTCTAACACCGTCATGTGCAGGGAGGGCTATCGACCAATGCATATTATATACCATATACCATCGTATGGGGATCTGATGGAAGAGCTCATTTGTAGCTCCTCTCTATTTGCTATTTACTATTTGCTGTTTGCTATTCACGAGCTGCCTCTTTCCTTCATCCCAAACAACAGACAGAACTCCCCCCTCAAATCTAATATCAAACTCTAAAGGCCGCAGTTATCGATTCTGACAGGTTATGAAGCCATACATTCGCCAACATCAATCCACGCAAGGAAATGAGCCATCCCGTCGCTGATCGGCAAATTGCGCGCAAATGTTGCGATCGAAAGCGTAAAACCAAGCAGCGCGCTGTGTAATTCAGCAGGATTTAGTCCCAGCTTTCTTGGTTTCCCTGGTTCCGCGCTGTGTTTTTTTCTTCACACCTAGTGGCTGCAAAGAGCTGCGCAGTGGCGAGTGCAAATTTGGTTCTCTCGCTGGCCGAGTCGTGCGATTGCAGCCCCACAAAGTTTCTTCGTAGGCAGCCATCGGCGCGTGTCTTCGTCGCGCAGTTTACAAAATGCTGCTTGCCTTCTTCCTGGTGGCCTGTCTAATAGAACTCTCTGAAAATCGGAAAACTACAAGAGTTACGGCCGCTTTCCTTGGAAGACCAACTCATTCGGCAGCAAAGAAACTCGCAAAGTGTGTGTGCCTCCCTTCCTCCCTCTCTTCCCTCTTCGCTGGCGTCTTTTGGATCTGTTCACACAGTGGAGTCGGCTTGCTCTTTCTCGTGGAGCTCTCGGGACCACGCTGGTCGAGTTTTAACGAACGACCTTGAGACACAGATACAAACGGCTCCAAATACAAGGACCCGATCCAAGAGGCGCGAAGTGATGACAACTTCAAGTCTGCTGTGGTCCACACACGTTGTGCTTTGTGCGTGGAAAAGCTCGTGCTTGGCTAGGCAAGGCAAGCCGCGTCTTTGCAGCCATTTATTTATTATATTGTGGGCTGCTCTCCACACGGCCACGCATGCATAGAAGCTACACCATCCATCGGAAACGGTCAGACGCACGCGAATTGAGCGCGCGGCTGAGTCACGAAGTCCTGTTGCAGATGATCCCACTCACAGATAATGCATTCTCGTTTTAGTCAAATATTGTCGTTTAACACATTCGAAACTGACAGTGAACTCTGTCTAAAACTGACCAACACTGATTTGTATACTTCATACCCACGCAATATGATACAACAATAATGGAAAACGCGCACTTGAAGTATGGCAGGAAACCTACCTCGTTTGGAGCTCAGGTTAATGTCCTGAGCCTATTATCGAGCACTCGCTTCTTTTTCGCTGAAAAAGCACCAGCGCATAAGAGCAGCAGCAAAGACACGTCTCGGATAGGTGGAGTTTCGTGTGGGACGTTTAAAGGTTGCTTGAAAGTTGCGGGCTTGTCCACAATTTTTGTTGCCGCGGTTTCTCAAGATGCTCAGTGCAGGGCTTTGGGCTTGGGTCGCGTCTGGTCGAATCCGAGCTACCAGTAGCCTGTGTCACATTCTTTTCTGTCCGCGCGTGTGGCTCAATCCTTTGCCACGGGTTTGCACAAAGAAACCTCGTCGCCAGGACCCCGCTCGTGCTTAAGCAGGTTTCTGCGGCTTCAGAGCCACGTTCAACATTGAAGCGTTCCAAACAAGAAAGCTGGCTTCACTTTCGCTGCTTAGAGCGACGGTAGTTGTCGCCGATCCTGGTGCAGGTTTAGCTGCAAACCTGACCCCGATCGTACTCGCTGCAACAACAACTTTCGTGGATAATTTCGATTTGTGTTTGCTCCTGTTTGTTTGATTGATTGATTGATTGTGTAGAGATCGAGACCGAGCCGGACGAGCCGAGGATGCAATGCAGCAGACCAGCGAGAAGCTGCGCCACCGATTGACACAGCCAAAGGTGAGAGAGGGCACGCGGGAGTATTTATGTGATACAGAAACATGCACGAGCTCGCCATGAGAAAACTAACTCGCCTCGACGTTCGTTTTCTTGAGGTGGTGTCTGTGTGTGTCGCCCCCAACCTAAAGCGATCACAAATAATCCCAAATGAATACGCGCTACATACCTAAGCTCGATATGAACATTTCTACTCGCATGGCGACCGAACCAGTTGATTTCTTCAATGCACATCTGTTAATTCTGGTACTTGGGCATCTCCATTAAGATCGGTGACCACCAACCAGCCCATCCATCCATCCTCCTCATGATCGCTCAAATCGAGTGAGTGACCGACATCAACAAGGAAGGATTGGGAAGCTCTCTCTTGTTCGACAACACACACATCCGATCTCAAGTCGGTTGGCCACACACACAAGACGCACAGGTCGGCCAAGCGTTTTGCTGCATATTCACTTCATTTGACACACAGCGCGTAACAAAAAGCGCCGCCGCTGGACTAGTCGGCCTGTCCTGTCCTGTCGCCCTCCATCACTCAGCGATACACGACGCAGGTCGACTTGTTACGAAGGCGAATAGGAACACGAGACGGTTGTTGTTCTGAGCCACGTTTGACCATCCATACAAAAGAGCAAGTGTGGGGTGTGTGTCTTTGCGGCGCTTCGTTTCTTTGCGCCAGCAGCGCGGTTGTGATTGGCTGGTTGAGAGAGCAAGCAAGTTAAACACAAAAGGATTTCACTTGAGTCCACTATGGGCAAACGGATTTCCACTTTTAGAGTTGGTGTGTGAGCCAGGAAGCCGCTGCAATAACAAAGGTCCAGAAATGTGGCATACAATGTAATTCGTCAGCTTGGGGGCGTTAAAAACAGGAGTGTCATTATATTTTCAGCATATACTGAAGTTAATATGTTACGCTAAGGCTGAAGAGGAAGACGATCTTGAATTCACTAGGGACTTTCCACCCTCATGTCCTCACACACAGACAGAGCAGGTGTCTAGTACCGTAATGTACAGGTCAATCGACCGATGCAGCATGCGAATCCGACGTGAACTGATGTGGAGGTGAAGAGCATATTTGGAGTTCCTGACTATTAGTTTATTAGCATCTCTTTCCTGAATACAACAGAGGGAAGGGTGAGAAACCTTTCAAACGTAATATCAAACTTAAAAGATTGCTATTGTTTCATTAGAGAGGTTCTGAACCATACAGTTACTCATATCAACTAATTGAGGGATACTTTCTTGACAGGCAAATTGGACACAAATGCTGCGCTCGCGAGTGTAAAACCGAGCAGCGCACTGTGTAAACTCAATAAGGTTTGCGAATACTCTCCGGATTTCTCTCTGTCTTCACAAGAATCGGCCCGCAGCTGCAAAGAGCTGCGCAGTGGTGAGTGCAAATTTGGTTCTCTCGCCAGCCGAGTCGTGCGATACTTGTCTTCTTGGCAGCCATCGGCGCGTGTCTTCGTCGCACAGTTTCCCTGAAAATGCTGCCGTTTGGTCTTGAGCTCTGGTATCAGAAAATTGCTGCTGCTTGCTGCAAAGTTACAGGCATTTTTCTGTGGAATCCAACTCATTCGGCAGTAAAAAAACCCCTCAAAACTGCACCTCTTCCTCTTCACTGGCGTTCTTTCGAATCTGTTGGACTGGTCTGCTCATTCTCAAGGAGCCCAACGCTGGTCGGGCTTTAACGAACGACATTGAGACACAGATACAGACCCCTCAATACAAGATTCGACCTAAGAGGCGGTATGTGATGACAACTTCAAGTCTGCTCGCTGTGGTCCACACATTCTGCGCTTTGAGCAAACTCTCGCGTCTGTACTCTCGCGTCTGTCTTTGCAGTCATTTGTGTGTTTCTTTTTCCCCACCCATGACGGCATAGAAGCTACACCTTGGAAACGGTTGAACGCGCAGTCACAAAATCATTCTAAAGCTGATCCCTCTCACAGATAATATTATGCGTTATTGGTCATATATCCCCATTTAACATGTCAAAACAGAGACAGCAATCCTCGTTACAATAATGACCAACGCAGACTTGTATATTTGATACCTACGCAAAATGATACAAATAGGATTTGAGCAGTCAGTTTAAATGATGAGAGGGAGCACCTGATTGGTTGGAGCTGAGGCACTCGCTCAGATCGCTGCGTGCTTTTTCGCGCCTCATAGCGCACGTGCGTGCGCTGGTGGAGTTTTTCTACGGGGCACTAGAAACTCTGCTTAAAGCTTGCTGGCTGGCCATAGTTTATGCCGCCGCGATTCCTTTATTCAGATTGATCTGTCCGCTCAACTCTGCCTGGTCGAATCGTGATTCGCCCTTCGTGTCCCTGCCTTCATTTTGTGCATTTCCTTTTTGTCCGCGTCTGGCTCAGGATCTTTGCTGCGCTTGTGTAAAGAAACCTCGCCAGAGGACGCCGTTCGTGCTTAGGTTGCCTTTCTATCGCGCCGCCAGCACCACATTCAAGCTTGAACCAGGCAAGCTAATTTCCCCTTTTTCTAAACTTCGCTTCTGAACGGCAGTTGCTATTGCAATCGCAAGATGCTGCACCCTGGATCGACATTTTCCCAAGACGAAGATGAGGCAAGCTGACATGCATGTGCTTGCCCCGTGAGTTTCTTCCAACGCGCCTGACTGACTCGGTGTTCGCTTGTCTTCTCGAAGTGGGGGTACTTCTGCGCATCCGTGACGCCATGTACACAAACAGCAAAATACGGTCAGGTATGCGATGGAAAGGTGTCTGCGTGCAGAACTTATAACAACAGCGCTAGTGAGGTTTTGATTTGACAGGCAAGCGAGCAAGTCGCGTAAGCTGTTTGTTGCTATTGGTGTCCTGCCGTTGAGCTTCAAGCATTGTATTCTTCAAACCAGTTGTTTTCCCACTTTGTTAGTTTCAGTTTCTTGGGCTCCATTGTGGTTAAGATTGGTTGGTGTTGGGCTGGTGTTGGAACCGACCGATCCTTCCTACACAGTAATGAATGAGTGGCTGGTGTCAGAAAAGGTAGTTTCCTAATGCCAGTCATTGTTGAATGGCGCTTCGTGCGCGGGTCGAGCGGCGTACGTGCGGGCTCGCGTTGGCGAGCGTCTTTGGCCATTGTTGCTGTTCTTGTTCGCTCATATAGCAAGTGGCTCGAAAACAGACAAACCGAGCCCGTTGCTGTTTGAGCGAGAAGTCGATGCGTTTCCGATACATTTCCTGTTGAGAAGTCCGCGTCTTTATTTCCTGCGTTTACGGTACCCACACAACCAGCCCTTTTTTGATATACTGTCCCACGATCTGCTCCACTTTTCAAAAGGATATCAGAAGGCGAGTCGGACGGTGCAGAAAAAAGGCTCTTCGGGGCTAGGGTAGAGCAAATTTGTCCTAAAACATGTCCTGCAGTTGTCTCAATCCAGGACACTCAACTGCAACCTCAAAAATACCGGTATATTTGGCATCAATAAATATTTTTTTAGCGAATCATATTGCCTGGTATTTGATAAACAAGTGCTATATTTATCCAATGAAATGGCGATACTAGCTCCACCAAGGAAACATGCGTGCAGCTCTTCACGTTGCTTGTCAATCATTCCAACAGAAACAAGGCGAAAGTGATGATGACGATGATGATATTGCGCACTCGCGTCCGCTCGGCTACTCATGCGCTCCAACCGCGCGTAATGCGTCGAGCGCACGCCAGCTTCCACATCACACCATCTGCAACTCGCGCGTTCCACTCGCTCGGGCTGGGCGATGAGCTGACGCAGCGACTCGCGACGCTTGGTTTGAAAGAGCCCACGCCAGCTCAGCGACAGGTACTGAATGGATCAAATGCTATTTGTGCACAATGAGCGTGCTCGTGGTGGCTATGCGAATAGTGCTCATGCATTGCCCACATCACATCTTGTTACAGGCGATTCCAGCGATCCTGCGCCGCGAAGACGTGGTCATCGCAGCAGAGACCGGCGGCGGCAAGACGCTCGCGTACTTGCTGCCGCTGCTCGAGCAGCTTCACGCGCACCCGCTGGCGATGAAAGACGTCCACCGACCCGTGGGACTCATCCTGACTACGTCGCAGGAGCTCGTGCGCCAGATCGCGAGCGTGCTCGCGACGCTGCACCCGGAGATCGCCAAGCACGCCGTGAGTCTATCGTCAACGAATCAGTCACTGAGTAACCACCGCACGTGTCCGCTGGTGATCGCGACCCCGAAGGCGCTGCTGCGCGCGTGCAAGCCCAAGGACTTTGCGTTCACGAGCAGCATCGTGGTGGATGAGGCCGACATGCTGCTTGGCGGCGGCTTTGAGCGAGACACCAAGCAGATCCTCGCGACGATCCGCAACCAGCCGCTGCTCAACGCGCACCTGAACGACTGGGAGCGCGCGCGCCAGCGCCAGAAACTCAAAACCAGCAGTGCATCGGAAGATGAAGACGACGACGAAGAAGACGAGGTGATCAACAAGGATGAGGTCTCGAATGAGCAGCGTCAGACGGTCTTCAGTGCAATATCCTTCCCCACGTGTGCTTGGTGATCGCTTGTGACCATACGATTATGATATGATACTGTGTTGGGTCTCCTTAACTCCCGAGTTGGTGAATCTGGTGTAATTGTGTTGTTTTTGATTTCTTTACGCGACGGTCCCAGACTATGGCAAGCGCTCGGTGCGCCAGTACATTGAGTACAAGTTCCCGACTGCCTACTTCGCAGTCACAAAGGTTCGGAAGGGAAACAAACAGTCAGCTAACCCTGGGTACAAGACTACTGTCTGTCGTGTTGCTTAGGTGCTAATCATCTGGACTTGTTTGCTGTCCTTTATATCAGGATTTCCAGCGCACACTGCCGCAGCTCGACATGCGCTTCCACGACCTGCAACGATTCCTCGCCGACTCTGGCTCCGGTTTTTCTGATGCTGGCAATGACGAATATGCGCTGGACGACGCGCGCAAGGCTCTGCTCTGGAAGATCCTGACGGACGAGCAGCAGCAAAAGCAAATCCAGCAGCACTCTGCTTCTCACTCTGGGAACACGCTCGTGTTTGCCAAATCGATCGCGAGCGCCAACTCACTCTTCGACTTCCTGGAAGAGCAGCAGACCCAACAGAAGCAGCAGCAAGCAGCCTCTCCATCGACTTTCCCAAAGATCCTACTCTTCCACAAGGAGATCGACCGACAGCAGCGCCAGAACGTGCTCGCACAGCTGGACGATGCAAACGCGAACGTGGTCGTGATCTGCACGGACATTGCCGCTCGAGGGCTCGACACCACCAAAGTGCGCCACGTGATCCAGTACGAGTTTGCGAACGACATCGTGAGCCACTTACACCGCATCGGCCGCACAGCTCGAGCTGGCACCACCGGAAAAGGTTCGTCGTTGACTGGTTATTGAAAATAATTGACTTGGCGATAGTTGAACGCACCACCCTACTCACACACTCACATCTCGATCTTCTGCACCGCTTGTAGTGACGAACATCGTGTCGATGGAGAACGCGCTCGTGCTCGAGAAGATCCACGAGGCGGGCGCATCTTCGCTCGACGGCGCATTCAGCAGAAAGCGCAGTCTACGCAAGAAGGCCCGGAAGCTACAGCACCAGAGCAGATAGATTGTGCCAGCCAGCTTCTGATAGACCGATCACACACACACTTGAGCCTGCTCTCATAGATCTGTGCCGAGCTTTTGGGATTTTCATCCACCACACGCCACACAATAGACCGGAAACTCAAAAATAATTTCCAACGCCACTTCTTTTTGCAACGCGATGCTTGAGTTTTTGTGAAACCACCCCCAGCACTTGCTTTCGTGCCAGCTTGAGCTGGCCGGCAACTGCTGTCCCCTCAGACAACAACAGAGACGAACCACCCAACGCCAGTAGCAGTAGCATCCGGATCAAAGATCAGCGCAGGACAGAATGGCCGACATGAAGGAGCTCCGCCTGCGCCGTGTCATTGGATACAACGGTACGAAGACTCTCTTGATGCAGCAAAGCAAAACAACTTGGTTTGACTTGCACGGTCCGTTGCTTCGGCTACCTCACCTTGTTGTTTTTGCGTCGTTGCTTTCTTGCTTGACCGCCCTGCGCAGGCACATTCCTCAATACGCTCATTTACACCACGGACGGCAAGTTCCTGGTCTACTCGCTCGGGCTCGCGGTCGTGATCCGCAACCTGCGCACCAACACGCAAGCGTTCCTGCGCGGCCACTCGGACGTGATCACGTGCCTCGCGATCTCGCACGACGGCACGCGCCTGGCGTCCGGTCAGCAATGCAAAAGCCGCGGCAACAAGGCGCCTGTGATCGTCTGGGATCTGCAGAAAGCCACCGACCACATGCACGCCAAGGCGGACCAGAGCGAGTGCGCGCTCTTCCGCCTCGTGCTGCACATGGGCAAGGTACAGGACCTCTCGTTCTCCGCGAAAGACAGCTACCTGTTCACAGTCGGTGGGCAGGACGACAACGCGCTCGTGTGCTGGAACATGCAGACGGGCGAGCCGATCTGCGGGATTCCGTCGGGAGACGACTCGACGCTCGTGGTCTCGGCATTCAACATGAGCGCGAATGACGACCTCATCGTCACGGGGGGCAACTACACCATCTCGGTCTGGCGCGTTGACATCAAGCACCGCAAGTTCCACTCTCTCCGCGCGAATCTCGGAAGTCTCAAGCGCATTGTCACGTGCATTGGCATCTCTCCAGACGATAAAGTCGCCTACTGCGGCACCAAGACGGGCGACCTGCTGGAAATCATCTTGGACTGCGACCTCACCAAGCCAAACTGCATGTTCCCGCCCGTGGGGACGCAGAAGCCGCGGTACAGCCGCACCACCAAGGAGCGCTTCAGCCAGGGCATCAACACGATCCTGGTACACGACGACGAGGAGAACAAGCGATTCGTGCTGCTTGGCGCTGGCGACGGTACGCTAGCGTGCTTGCGCATCGGCAACATCAGTGAGGCGGCCTCCAAGACCACGCCGATCCCGACGGACTACATGGAGAAGCTCGTGGGCGGCATCACATCGATCTCGGAAGGCAAGCACGGGGACTTTTACGCCGGCACCAACAACTCCAACATCTACCACTTCGAGCTGACTGACAGCGGCGTCAAGGCGGAGCTGCGCTCCACGTGCCACTACGGGAGTATCAACGACGTCGTGTTCCCCAACTCGCAGGAGCGCTGCGAGGATGAGAACTCGCACCTGTTCGTCACGTGTTCCAAGACTGATATCCGCATCTGGAACGCGCGCAAAGGACAGGAGATCCTGCGCATCCAGGTGCCCAACCTCGTCTGCAACTGCATCGACCTCACGCACGACGGCAGCGTCATCGTGAGTGGCTGGGACGACGGCAAGGTACGGGCGTTCTACCCGGAGAGCGGCAAGCTCAAGTTTGTCATCCAGGACGCGCACAACGAGTCTGTGACTGCGATCGCTGTCTGCGCGACCGCATACTCGTCGTCCAAGGAGTGGCGCTTGATCACGGGCGGTAAAGATGGCCGCGTGCGCGTGTGGCGCATCACGTCGTCCAGGCAGACGATGGAGGCGTCGCTCAAGGAGCACCGCGGACCTGTCAACTCGATCCAGGTCGTCAAGGACTGCAGCGCGTGCGTGAGCGCATCCTCCGACGGCTCGTGCATCGTTTGGAATCTCGACACGTTCGTGCGCACGCAGGCGATGTTCGCATCCACGGTCTTCCGCCGCATCCTCTACCACCCGGACGAGAGCCAGATGATCACGTGTGGCTCCGACAGGCGCGTCACGTACTTTGACTCGTTCGATGGCGAGGCCATCCGCGTGCTGGAAGAAGCGTCTGAGTCCGAGATGCTCGCCATGGACATCGAGCAGACGGGCACCATCTTCGTCACCGGCAGTCGCGACGGACTGCTCAAGGTCTGGCACTACGACAACGGCGAGACGGTCGGGCTCGGCAAGGGCCACAGCGAGGCGATCAACGCAGTCAAGATTTCGCCCGACCGGAAAGAGATCGTCACTGTCGGCTCGGAAGGCGCCATCATGGTCTGGGAAGTTGCGGATCTGCTTTAGCTTCTGCGCCGAACCTCGTTCGTGAAAGTAGAGACTCTATCTGGCACGCCTGTACCGCAGTAGCTTTTCTCAAGCAGGTAGGCGACAGACTTCTCTCTTGGAGTAGCAAGCTTGAGCGAGTCGCACCCACGTACCGTTGTCTCTCTTCTTAATCTATCACTTGCACACAAACCTTCACAATGACAAGAGAGGAGGGAAAACTGCCTGTTGGATTGTTGACATTATACGTACACACAGCTCATAAATACTCACTCAACGGCGTGTTGGCAGTCCGTTCTGGAGTAAGTCCAGCGTGTCGGATATTGAGGCTCCACTAGAGGAAGGTGGACGCTGGAGCAATCCAGCAGACTCACGACCGGAACGCGGAGACGAATTTCTCGACGACTGCAGTCCAGAAGCCACCGCCTGTGGTTGCTGCTTAACTTTGCAACGCATGCAAAATTTTGCATCAGGGTCACGTAAACGCACCATATCACAAAAAACACAGCCCTCGGGTTTCTTACTCGCATTGCTGGGGGCATTGGAGCTAGTGCTGCTGCTAGTAGGTGCTGGATGTTTTTGTGCGCCTATGGTGAAGTACAGCGAACAAGTCAATCACGATCCCACGCGAACAAATCAACAACTAACAGCCATGTACAAGAACAGCCAATTGTAACAACGCGACACAACCACGTACCATCACCTCCATCACCGTCACTGCTGATCTCCATGTCTTCTTCCGTCGCGCTGTGGTCAGACTGAGTCACTGGTGAGAACGTGCCGTCTGCATTGCTACTAAAAGAGTCGTCTCTCACTCGCGCGATCGTCACCTCGGGGGTTTCGAGGATCTCCGCTACTGGTGGTGCTGGCGCTGCTACTGCTGCTACTGCTGCTAGCTGCCTTGACGCTGTGCTGCCGGTGGATCGAGGTGGCAGAGGGTCTCTCAGACTGGAACGTTGGGTGGACGACTCTGCGTCGCGGTCGCTCTGCTCGTATCTCCTATCCGCACTGTATTTCTGGTTGTCGTTCAGAATCTCGAGACTGAGTAGAAATTTCATCGCGTCCTCACCAGCGAGTCGGAACGCCTCTTTTTTCTCCTCGTGGCTCCCACTGCCGATCTCCACATTCCCGACACAGAACGTCCAGTGGTGCCGCTTGCCGCCTCGAAAGTACGTCACCTGGCGCTCAGTCGGGAAATCTTTCCAACTGTTAAACTTCATTCCTTGCCACATGCGGAGAAAAGACTCACTGCGCGACGCCCGATCTCGAAGTCGTTGCACCGCATTTCCGTACACCCGATTCGAGTCGTCGACCAGTTTTCGCCACGCAAGTCCCTGTTCCAGCAGCGTCTCCAGGATCTGAGTATACAGATCAACCGTCGATGAGCTCTTCAACGTCAACCAGTCTCGACCTTCAACGGTCACTACACCCTTGCCGTCTGCGACTCGAACGTCCAGACGCGACCCAGAGAGCTGCTTCACACGCTCCACGTAGTCCAGATAGAAGCGCATCTTTCGAGGTTTCTTGGTTTTATTCAGCACTGGGGAGAGCGCCTTTGGGAAGAAACTCGCAAATCGCGACAATAGGTTCACCATAAACTTGTCGTGACTGGAAAATATCACGGGGAAAACCTCGGGATGCACATTCACATCCCGAGCCTTCTGCTCAGTCGCGCGTTCCACGCTGTGGTCAGTCTTTACCCGTGGAGTGGGCGGACCTTGATCACGGCTTTGGTCGCGGCTTGGAGAAGAACTGTACAATGGCGCGCGTGGAGGTTCATCACTCCTGCAAGAAGTAGGGTCCTCTTGCCTGCGCTGCCAGTGAGGTTCCTGTGAAAATGTCGACGATGATGAGGCACGGTGATACTCGGGCTCATACGAATGGTCGTTGTACCTGTTGGGTGAGTAAGGGTGAGATGGAAGAGGGAGTGAACGTTCAGATCGGAGCGAGGCGTCTTTGGGGTCATAGTCGCGACGACCATACGGCGAAGCTCCATCGTACGACGACGATCTCGAGTACAATGGGTCCGCCGAATTCTGCCGTGGCGGTATCCTCGACCCGGAAGACGTTAAATCAATGTAGTCACTGGTAGATTTACGACTCGACTCGGACTGATGGCGAGGCAACGACTCGTCTCTGTTGTCTCTGCTTCTGGCAAACGTGTGCAGAACATTTGAATCGCTTTGACTCCTTGAAAACGTCCTTCTTCGAGAAGGAGGAGCCTCATTTAGAAACGATGAGGACGCTGGCGTGTTCGTCAATTCGGACGAAGAGCGTTGCAGCTGGGTACCTGACGGCGGTGGCAGATCTCCACCACTTGGAACCGGTCGCACTCGAGGATCCTGAGGTTTGCGGTTGCTCAAATACTCGGAAGCTGATATGATGCGCTTTGCGGTGGTTGGTGGCGGGCCGACACGATTGGAAGCCGCCGTCGGTTGCGCCTGCGATTCTTGAGCCACCACTGGAAACGAAGACGGTGTCACTTCAAATCGAGCTGCCGAAAAATCAGCACGTCTCGGATCACTCGCAGATGTTCGTGGCGGCACAACTGGAACTGTGCCAGGCGCTCTTTGTTGAAGTCGCGGGTCTACCGGTTCACTTCGTGGCGGGAGCGGTGGAGCGGTTGGCTCGGTTGGCATTGGCGGTTTAGCAGGCACAGTTGGTTGGCGCGCAAGTGGGTTGATCACCCGCAGATTATTGGTTGCTGCTCTATTTCCGCTCTGCACATACCGACTACCGCCGCCGAAGCTCGACGGATGCCTTCCAGCTCCCAGGGGAATCACTTCGATGCCGCCAACCTTGGAGGCTGTCGAGACAGGTATAGGTGGACGAGCTGGCGGCGCTGTCTTGAACTGGGCACTCACACTTGCTGCTGTTGGAAGAGGCGGTGCTGTTGCTTGTGGCATTGCTGCATTGGCAGCGCTGTCGCCGCGCAAGTCAAGAATCAGTCGGCGTTTCTTCGAATTCTGCTTCTCCGCATCTGAACCCTCCACAGGTACCGCTGACGCTGAAGCTTGTGCTCCACTGCCACCACTCGCTGTTGCTGTTTCCTGCCGTGCAATGCGTCGTTGAAGCTTCCTCTGCGCTCTCAGCTCGCCTTTGCTCAGCTCAGCACTCTCTGCACTGACTGCTGCTGCAGTCGGCGATGCGACCGGGATTTTGCGCTTGGGGATCGAAAATTCCGCTGTCGCCGCCGTACTCACTGCCACCTTTCGCTTTTCTTCTGCTTCGTCCTCCTCTTCTTCAGAGTTGTCGCCACCGCCTTTTTCGCTGCTCTTGCGGAGTCTCCGTCTCTTTTGTTCGCGCAAGTTCTCAAGCGCTTCGTCGACCGCGCGTTCGCGCTTGGGCACGAACGACCCGCAATGGAGCTGCAAACCGCGGTATAGCTGGCAGTAGCTCTTCTTCACGCAGAATTTCACGAACGGACTCTCGAGCAGCGCGCTGCAGAACGGGTTGCGACAGAAATTGCCGCTGCGGTTCTTCAGCTGCTCTGTCGCGGCTGCCGTTGCTGATGCGTCCAATGACGACCTGTGCGTATTCATCTTAAGTTTTTGCTTGGCTTTCCGTCTGGTACTGGCGGCGCCATTGCTGCTGGTGCTGGTGCTGCTGCTGTTGGTGATGGTGTTCATTCCGCCTTGGCTCGTCTTGGGCGTTGGACTTCGCGCCTCGATGCTCGCCATGTACGTGGACACGGCGGACGCGATGATCAAGGACGACGGCGGCTGCGGCGCGTGGAAGCCGTTGGTGGCGGCGCCCGTGGCGTTGAGGCGCGACATTCACGCCTGTCAGCAGCCCCTTCTCGTCGGCTCCGCTGCTCGCTTTGGCGCGCGCAGGCTGCTTCTCTTCGTTGGCTCTCGGCCGAATCGAAATTTAGGAGGACTAGCAAAAAAATAGCGCGTGGTTCAACACGGTGAGCCAAATAGTGTGTGTGCGTCAAAAAGATGGCACACATTGAGGAGGGGCGACATCTGGTTTCCTATTGGACCACGATTGCTGGGAGTATTTTGAGTGCTTGGTAGAGGTGATTTTTGGCAAAATGCACAATAGAACAAGGCCGATTAAGCAGTCGACCTGCCTCTCGAAAATATCACTATGAATATTTACCCTTGTTCTGTTTGCCAAAATGCTTTGATTCCTTGTTCGTACATTTACCAGCACAGGGTATCAGTGCATTAAACTTCTCGAATGGAGTTGGTTATTTGCCTAGAGACATGATGCCAAAGTGCTTCTCCAGCACGAACGAATCCAATTTACGCAGCGCAGCAGTCACTTCTGCTTCAACCTCGACACTCTGCAGCAACAGCGTGGCGACCCGCACTTGGAAATCGCTCGCGAACGGCGCCAAGAAGCCGTGCTGAAAGAGCTGCGCGATGTACAGCGACCGGATTGTGCGCGATTGCGCCGCGAGCATGGCGCCAAGCCACGGGTGGAAGCTCCAGAGTTGCTGCGGCTGCTCTTTGACCCATTCCTCCAGGATCTGCGCCTTGATATCTTCACAGATTGCTCGTTGCATCGGCTCCTCCGACCACTCGAGCGATGTCATCATCAGCGTCAACACTTCTTTCACATCAACAGATCCACTTGAGCTATCGCGAAACTGTTTCTTGAGTTCTTTGAGAAAGTTCGAGTACGTCTCTTGAAGACTCTGTGAAGAAGAAGATGACGGTGACGATGACATCGAGAGCGTCTTGGCGCTGAGCGCGTTCTGCTGGAGCGTCTTGGCAATCGTCTTGAGCTGCAGCGTGCGCGGGAGGAATGTGTAACTCTGCACGGGTGGGATGGAGATCGCTCGCGATAGAACTATATGGTCAATGTACCATCACTATGAGCATTAGGCGCCACCAAACAGAGAAAGAAGGCATACAGCTGTAGTGATCTTACCTTGGACTCGAATGGGCTTGCAGCCTGCGCTCATGGTATGTGCGATCGTCATCAATGCCGAAGCTTTCTGATCCAACACGACACGCTCTGCGAATATAGCTCTGTATGATAAATCCGTAAGTTATTGTGAACAATGCTTCATTTGCGACCAGCAGCAGAGTGCTCTTTGTGTGTTTAGCGTACCCCATTGCTGTGTGGTCGAGTACAGGAGGCAGCAGCTCATTCACTTGCGAGAACCGATTCGCCACTAGGTGCTGCTGCTGTTGCTGGCTGTCGCTCTCGTGACTCAACTTCATTATGAAGAGCAGCATCTCGGATCGAATCGGATGCGATGACAGGAACGGACTCTGCAGGAGCGATCGCGTCAGATGCTGCGATGCTGAAAACGCAACATGGATATCCACGACGTTAAGACTCGATGTAGTGTTAATAGATGTATGCTGCAGGTACGAATAGTACACGCACAAACCGGCCAACCATTCTGCAACGCGTGCGTGGTCATGGTGTCGCCTTTGGCGAAGCTCGGCAGCGTCATCAATGGGAACTTGTCGTGGAGCAGTGCGTCCAGCTGCTGCTGCTGGCTCGCGTCGTACTGCCGTGTGCCCCGCTCCAGGAAGCGCGCCCATTGCATCGCGCGCTGCAGCGACTCGACGTTCCACTCGTGCAGCTGCAGCGTCTGCGATACATTCACGATCTTCGCGAACGCCTCAACATGCTGGAGCAGCGGCAGCAGTAGCTCCGCGCCGCCATTGTTCGCTCCATAAAGCATCTTTTGGCAGCACTTTCACAAGAGTGTCCAAATCAAAGCCACTAATCAACTGAGTCTTTTATACATTCCAAGTATAAATATTACTTATTGCAATATCCGGGATAAACGAGTGCAATTGGATAAATAATATCTATACTTGATACATTAAATTCGTAACTTGTGATCAATATGTGCATGTTGCGTGAAAGTCGCTTGAACGCTCACTTTGCTCGCTTCTAATTGGCCGAAACTCTATCAGGTGGAATGTGTGGCCCGCCCCGTCGACAGGATCCAAACTCGCCCAGAGAACGAAAGCTCCCAAACAGACAGCAACAGCAGCAAGATGGCCACCAAGACAGCGACGATCGCGCGCCCCGCGACGGGCGAGACCCTACGCGGCAAGCAGAAGGAGAAAGATGTGCGCATGTCCAACATCATCGCCGCCAAAGGTGCGCTGTTTGCTCAATAGACGCCTGCTTCCCCTCCCCCTTCCCATTTCCTCTCCTTTCATGCATTGAAAAAAAGGATCGCATGCATGTGGAAAGCTCATAATGGGGAGTCGCCTGACCTTTCTCTATTTGTACTTCCTTCCTTCTGCGTATGTGTATGTGTGTGTGCATGTAGCGATTGCGAATGCTATCCGCACGAGTCTTGGCCCCCGTGGCATGGACAAGATGATCCAGCAGGGCGACGGCGAAGTCATCATCTCGAACGATGGCGCGACGATCCTGTCGCAGATGCAGGTCTACCACCCGACCGCGAAGATGCTCGTGGATCTCTCCAAGTCGCAGGACATTGAGGCCGGCGACGGCACTACGAGCGTGTGCGTCATCGCTGGCGCGCTCCTGGCGGCGTGCGAGGACCTGCTCATGAAGGGCATCCACCCGACGCACATCTCGGAGTCTTTCGGCGTCGCGGCGGCCAAGGCAGAAGATATCTTGACTGAGATGTCGCGCCCAGTCGACCTCGCGAACCGCGAAGAGCTCATCAACTGCGTGAACACGTCGCTGTCGTCGAAGGTCATCTCGGAGTACGCGGATCGCTTGTCCCCGATCGCCGTTGACGCGGTGCTCAAGGTGATCGACATCGCGACGGCGACAAACGTCGACCTGAACACCGTCAAGGTCGTGAAGCAGCTCGGCGGCACGATTGACGACTCGGAGCTCATCGCGGGTCTCGTGTTCAACAAGGGCTTCGACAAGGCGGCGTCCTCGGACGCGCCAACGACGATCGAGAACGCCAAGATCGCGCTCATCCAGTTCTGCCTGTCGGCGCCAAAGTCCGACATGGAGAGCAACGTGGTGATCAACGACTACGCCGCGATGGACCGCATCCTGCGTGAAGAGCGCAAGTACATTTTGAACTTGTGCAAGCGCGTGAAGAAGTCCGGCGCGAACGTGCTGCTGATTCAGAAAAGTATTCTGCGGGACGCGACAAACGACCTGTCGCTGCACTTTTTGGCCAAGATGGGCATCCGCGTGATCACGGACATTGAGCGCAACGACATTGAACACATCGCCACGACGCTGGGCTGCCTGCCGGTCGCGAACATCGAGTACCTGACGCCGGAGAAACTCGGCACGGCGGGGCTCGTGACCGAAGAGACGCTCGGCGGCCACAAGGTCGTGAAGATCACGGAGGTGGTGAACCCTGGCAAGTCCATGTCGATCCTCGTGCGCGGCTCGAACAAGCTCGTGCTTGAGGAAGCCGAGCGCTCGCTCCACGACGCGCTCTGCGTGGTGCGTTCGCTCGTGAAGAAGCGCTTCCTGATCTGCGGCGGCGGCGCGCCAGAGATCCAGGTGTCGCAGAAGCTCGCGGCGTACGGCCGCACGCTGCACGGCACGGACAGCTACTGCCTGCAGTCGTTCGCGGATGCCATGGAGGTGATCCCGTACACGCTCGCGGAGAACGCCGGTCTGCATCCGATCGGCATCGTGACGGAGCTGCGCGCCAAGCACGCGCAGGGCAAGACGAGCCAGGGCATCAACGTGCGCAAGGGCTCGATTAGTGATATGTATGAGCTCAACGTGCTGCAGCCGCTGCTCGTGAACACAAGTGAGATCGCGCTCGCCACCGAGTGCGTGCGCATGATCCTCAAGATCGACGACATCGTCATGGTCAGATAAGCGAGCCGTGTTCACTCTTTTCCAACGTGCAGAGTGCATTTGCGTAATGGAAAGTAGCAAGAAGCAGTGGTGAGCTCTATGGATGAATCCTCAGAACGGGAGAACGACACACAAACATAACACATTAATACGTCAAAATATATTGCTGGTTCGCTAACGACAACTCAGACTCGCTCCACTAACAGTTCCATACTCCTGACGCATTTCTTGACTCTATCTCTCTCTCACACATACGCACACTGTAGCTCTTTAAAAAATAATATCTTGGGGGTTCTTCTCTAGCAACTTCTCTTCTTACACGACTGGAGAGCTGGGCAGGTGGCCCGTGTAGTTGAGCAGCACGGGCGAGAACGCGCCGGTCACGTGGTCGTAGTCCACCACGTTGACGCACGTGTTGTCCTGTATGAGGTCGTGCATCTTGCTCAGCCCGCCGTGCAGCATCTGCGCGAGTACGACCTTGTTGAAGCGGCCGTGGGTCACGATCAGCACGTGGTCGTCCGGCGCGGACGCCTGCATAATCTCGCGGATCTTGGCCACGCCGCGCGCGACCACCTCGAGCGGGTTCTCGCCGTTCGGGAAGCGCGCCGCGTAGTCGCCCTCGAGCCACCGGTGATGGATTGCCTGCACCTGGTCGTCAAAGAGCTCGTGCGCGTTGCCTTCAAAGACACCAAAGCTCATCTCCTCGAGGTCCTTGAACTGCTGCAGCTCGATCTTCTCGTGGTGCTGCGACACGATCGTCGCGGTCTCTCTCGCGCGTCGCAGCGTACTGCTGTAGATCGCGCGTAGTGGCACTTTGCGCATCGCGTTCGCCAAGTGGTTCGCCTGCGTGCGGCCAGTCTCGTTCAGCACCGTGTTGACGCCGCGGCCCTGGAACTTGTGCAGGCGGTTGTACTCGGTCTGTCCGTGGCGGCACAGGTAGAGGCGCGTGCACTGCGCGCTCGCGACGGGCGGCAGCTGCTGCGCGAGCGACGGTGCCGAGAACACCGCGTCGTCAAACGTCGCCGTATCGTCCATGGATTCGCGTCGCGGGGCCATTGTATGGTGTGGTGCTGGGATGAGATGGATGGATGCGAATGTGGAAGAACAGGCAGTAGGATCCACGAGATGAATGCGCAAGTGACGTTTTCAGTTAGTCGACTCACTCAGGAGATGATGGGAAGTGACAGGCGAGGTCGCTGAAGGAATGAGACAATGGCTCCGACCTCAGACGCGCGGGCTGGATGGATGATTGGCTTGGAAGGCTGGAGGATGTGCGCAGCAGGAGGCGAATGCGCGAATGAGAAAGAGAAGCGCGGACGTCTTCGTGGTCGAATGCTTTCGGCATTTGTTTGCTTCCTCTTCGCCTCTATATCGAAATTGAGAGATAGCGAAACGGACTGACTATTTTTTTTCTCTCTCTTTCTGAGGCAGCTGGCTGGCACCTGTCAATTTGATAACAGCAAATGTATGGGAACACCCTTTCGAGATCGATTCAGTTCGTGCAGCAGGCAGTTCTCGGTCAAGTTTGCTGCTCAATACTGTGTAAATGCATGATAGAGTACTATTGAGATGATAGATGATGCTTATACACTGTAAATATACTCCTTAATGGCATATATTTAATTATTTCAATAATTCGAGAATGAGGTTCACGCCAAATTCCACAACTTTAGCGGGGCGCTGACTTCAAGCGGTCGAGATGGAAGGAAACAGCCAATCAGTGTTCGTTACGACCATATCAAAGGTACTGTGTATTTTTACAGCCAATCAACGCGCGTGACGACTATCTTGAAGGTAACTTCAGGTCGTACCTACTTTTGCGACACGGCAGGTTCTTTTTCGAATAGCGAACTTAAGCAAGTGGTCAAGTGAACAAACAGACAACACAGCGAACTGTGCAATTTTGCGTCGTTCATCAGGGCCACTCACTCAATAGACCTCCTATGTACCAGACAAAGTATGGTGCATCTTGGTCTGCGATATCCGTATCGGCGGTGTTCAGCTTGGTGCGACGACGAAGTTTGTGGCTCTCAGCGTTATTTTCGTGCTGTTGGCTCGTGTGCAATGATTCTTGCACAGTCACAAGTCAGCAGATCACCTCGTTAAGTTCGCACAGTGTAATCGTGTGACAGGCGCGAGAGTGATTGTTCAAACTGAAATGAGTTCCACAACTTGTCCAACTTGGTACAGCTCGACCATAAGAATGTTCAGCCTTGACACACGAGCAACGAGCATAGCTCTTGCGCAATGCAGGAGTGTTGAAGTCAAGCAACTCTTTACGAAAGTTATCCTAGCAGTGGTGAAATAAAATACAAGAGTGCACAAGTCAAAAACAGGCTTGAGAAGGTCCGCAGCTGTATCGTACTCTGATCAGAGCGGCGTGCCCAACTCCATGCATCCGAGGTTGCGGATCGAGTTGTGTCGCTTGTGCGGTGTCTGGTGCGTGCGGTCGCTCTTCTGACGTTTTCGAACGGCTGCGACGCCCACTGCCGCGACGACGAGAGCAGCTGCAGCAACCACGATGTTGACGGCACCAACGCCTGCTGTCGCAGCCCCAGTGTTCTCTGGCGCCGTCTTTGCTGTGATATCCGCTTTGTTGTTGTTCGCGTACTCGCTCTGTGAAACTCCTGCCGGCTTCGCTGCGTCATCCACATGTGTAGCAGCTCCATGGGACGTGCCTACGGTCTCGAGTGAGATTGAAGTGGTAGCAGCTCCAGAGGCGACTTCTCTGCTCGCTGCTGCTGGTACATCCGGAAATGCACAGCCCCACTCCCCACTCTTCAGCTTCTGGCACTGCGCGTCATGTGGCGCGATGCAGTTGTTGCCGGCGGCGTTGTAACTCTTGAACGTGCTGGAGCATAGCGAAATCCCAATGGCTCCTTTCTTGGGGCAATTTGTACCAGGAAGAGCGGAATCAGGTGCGCTGCACTTACGCCCCGTAACACAGAACGTCGTGTCGCCTTCCACAAATATGGGCATGCAGTCCACTACAGGCGGAAGCTCCACGAATTGTGCATTCTGTGCTTGCGACGGCGTTGCTTGTCCTGAAGTCTGTTGTGGTTGCTGCTGTGGCAAGCCGAACTCGGAGAGTCCAGTTACTGCTGAGCTGGCAGCGAGTTGAAACGCGAAGAGCACTGCAAAGCTGGGTCGAACGCGCATGGTTTACTGTGTATGTGTGTGAGAGAGAGACTCGGGAGTCTTGTGAGAGCTGAGCTGGGAATTAGCGAATGAAAGAGTGCGCCTGCTCGGCGGCAGACGGGGTTCCATTCTGCCTTTCTTGGGGGTGAGGAAGAATGGGATCGTGCGGCGAAGTGTCTTGATGCTTTTAGAATGGACTGCGACGGGAGGAGTTTCGTTCAACGAGACTCAAGGCCCCAAATAGGTGCTACGATTTCGCTCATAATTAGAAAAAGAGAGCCAACTCCGTGTTCCTCGTGTGCGACGCGTATATAGGAGCAAAGAACGAAGTTGGCTTTTTCCGCTCTGAACTCACAAACAAGCTAGCTAGCTAATTATGGGCGGCGGGAACGACGGATCTCTGAATTCATTTACCTGTCAGGATCCACTCGGCGATAAATTAGGAGAACATCGCTGATGCAGTTTACTTTCACTTTTCAGACCAAGTTTCTAGCAACAAAAGATCTGCAGGACTCGCACAGTCCACAGGCTCGACTATAGCTGAATGGTGGGATGGAGATCAATAAGAACCTATCGATTCACCTTCTCAGCACGCGGCTGCGTGCTACCGATAGGTTCTCCTTCCGATCGACTTTCACTTCATTCTTCTTAACTGCTCAAGTCGAGGCAGACTCAACTGGTCAAGCATTGGCGTCGCGGCGTCACCGTAGGATCTTAGCGCCGCCACACCAATGCACTCGGGATACTTCTCGCACAGCCACTGGGCGATCTTAACCTGCTCCGCGCGCACAGCGGCGACCAACGCTTCGGAACCACAGCCTTCACTTCGATTCGCGTGTAAGAACAGCAGCACATCACACGTTCAGTGCACCCCTCGATGCGATTCTTGTGCAGCCACTGCATAATGTCGAGACGTTCACTGGTGGCAGCATCGTCCATAGCGCTGGTCGCACATCCCTCCGGTCGGCTCTCCTGGAGCCATTTGACAATCTCAAGGCGTCCTTCTCGAGC
>JALBYZ010000479.1:0-25744 GCA_038050575.1 Globisporangium mamillatum
GCCTCTCCCAGCGACCCTGTCTCCCTGTCTCCCTGTCTCCAGCTGCACTCTTTGCGATGTTTGCTTGTTTGCTTGTTTGCTTGTTTGTTTGTTTGTTTGTTTGTTTGCTTGTTTGCTTGTTTGCTTGTTTGCTTGCTTGCTTGCTTGTGCTTTGCTTGTGCTTTGCTCATTTTGCATTCTGCAGACTTGTGCGTCCGGCGCAAGTGCTTTCTCCCCACTCAGCCAGTCTCAGCTCTAACATGGCTACCAACATCAGCAACAGCAGCCCGGCGACGGCGACAACTGCCTCTGTGCTGCGCTCGCGCTACCACGTGCAGCGTAAGCTCGGCGACGCGCTCTACGGCGCAGTGTGGCTCTGCCAGGACTTGCGCCGCATGACAGCCAGCTGCAACAGCAACAACAACAACTGCAACAACAACAACAACAACTGTAACAACAGCAACAACAACACTCACACAAAGAGTGCGCTCGTCGCGGTCAAGCAGGTCTCTCTGCACAAGGCGCGCCAAGCGCTCATGCTCAACCGCAACATGGACAACCCGTGGGACGAGCGCCGCATCGCCGCGAAGCTCATGCGTCTCGGGCCGCACGCCAACATCCTGCAGTCGCGCGACGAGTTCCTGGACAGCGGCTCGTGGTTCATGGTCATGGACCATTGCGACGGCGGCGACGTGCTCGACCTGCTGCACTGCGCGCACGACGGTCGGTTCAGCGAGCCGCAGGCGCTCAGCCTCTTCGCGCAGATCGCGAACGGGGTGCACTTCATGCACTCGCACGGCATCGCGCACCGCGACCTGTCACTCGAGAACGTGCTCCTGCAAGGCAGCACCCCCAAACTCTGTGACTTTGGACTGAGTACGGAGGCAGACCGCCTCTGTAAGGAGCGTGTCGGCAAGGCGTACTACATGGCGCCAGAGGTCATCGTTGAGGAAGAGTACGACCCGGCGGCGGCGGACATGTGGTCGCTGGGCATCATGTTGTTCATCATGCTGACCGGTTCGCCGCTGACGCCGAGCGCGTCGGTCGAGGAGAAGGGTTTCCAGGCGCTCATGGAGTTCGGCGTCGCAAAGATCCTCGAGGTCTGGGGTTTGAAGTCCGAGGTCTCGTTCGCGGTGGTCGAGCTGCTGGACGCGCTGCTGCAGGTGAGCCCAGCGAAGCGACTCGTGATCGAAGACGTGGTGCTGCACCCAGCGCTACTGACAACGACTCAGGCGGGACGTCCACAGTAGATTTACCATTGTTGTTGATGTCGAGCCAGCCCAGACATCCTTCCTAGACAGAGGACACCCTCCCAAAGTGGAAGATATTGTAGTTGGTGTTACATGAATGTAATTGACGTGCGATGTAAAAGTAGCTGGTGGAGTTAAGAGTCAAGTGTAACACTATGAGGACTAAATATGCATGCATACGAGCTCAACACTTGTGTGTGTGAAACGCAAGTGTAGTGAGCATATTCAAAATGAATGCAATGGTGTGTATAAGTCGAGAACACGCCCAGACATTGTGACCGCATGAACCCATTTGTACACGTGATCAAGGTCTCAAACCCCCAAGCAAGCACAACACACATGCGTCCCGCAAGTTGCTCACACGCGTGACGTCACAGAGATACGCACATGTTTGTGAAAGTGTGAAGTCGTCGTGGGAGACTGGGCGGACGGACGGACAGGCCGTCTTCAAACAAATCGAGGCGGATCCAAAAGCAACCACGCACAATTCGTGTCCTTGTGAGCAAGGTCCGCTCATTCGCTCTTGTTTTTGTGTGGGCTTTGCACTTGGACATTGCGCGAAAAGCGGCACGGACACAGATCCAGGGAGAGAGCGCCAGAGAAGATAGCAAGATCCCGATTTGCTTCGAGAAATTCGCACTCACGCCCGACGTGTTTTATGCTGCGCCACACACTGCAAGCATCCACTCAAAGACTAGGTGTCCGTTCTCAACAAAGTTCGGATTCGCGCTGACCTCGATGCCTTTTTTTTTATCAAAGCATTACACATCAGGCTCACGCGCATCCTTGCGTCTTTTGTTTATCAGGCGCTTTGGCGCGTGTCTTTAGATTTGCAAGGCTGGCTGGAAATGACTAACATCCACCTCGTTTGCTGTCCAAGAGGTCCCAAAAAGGGAACTCAAAGAATAAGCAAGCACCAGTAGCGCCCTATCGCTAGTGCATATAAATGAATCGCATTTGATTTGATTTTCTACAAAGCCACCAGTTCATTTAAATTTGGAGAGGGGGGTGCCTCATCGTCAGGTCGGATGGGGATAGGTTGAGTCGATGCAGCAGTCGTAGCAACGGGTGGGCGGAGTCTCTTCTTTGCACGCACGATGGAGAGAAGTGAAACATGGATTCACTTGAAAGTGGCTACATATGTGAACCTGCCACAAAATAAAACAGTTGTCGTGTTGAAAATAATGACGAGTGGGTCTTTCGTCCATCAACAATTTTGTCTATGGACAAGTAAAGTTTGAATGAACTCTCCACAAAGCTCATGATCTCTCTCTCTCTCTTCATGTTTGGGTGGCTTTCTGCAAGCCGCCACAGGCGATCCGAACCACACAAATCTGCGGGTTTTCGAAAATCCGCATCTTTTAATTGAGAAGGCAGCGACTGCATCTGATCAGTTGAGTGGACAACATTTTTTCTTCTTCTTTTGAATTCTCATACGTATATATATATGGATCATGCTTGTGTGGGGTTGGGCAAGTGTTGGTACGAAATCCACCATCGCCATAGAGCGAAAAGGTTATATCTGCAAAAGTGCCCAAGTCTGTGAAATCTGATTCTCTCCTCGCTTGATTGTTGGCCTTGAAGACCAGCAGCAAGACAGCCCGCCTGAAAACGCTCGTTGTCGTCATATTCTTCCGTTGTTTTTTTCTTAGGCTGGCTCAACTCTTTCTTTCTTTTCCTGAAACCAAAGTTGAGATCCTGCGCGAAAGTCATTCCAGGCTCGCTTTGGATGCGGAGCGAGCGAAAACTCTTTCACAGAGCGAATGATATGATGCATTATTATATTTGCAGACCCAAAAGTAATCGAGATCGTTCTCATTTTTAGCTGGAACACCAGACGAACGCGCTGAGAAGGCTGAGCGTCTGTTGCCCTTTTTTGAGAAATTGGTGGCCATATTTTGAGCAAACTGGGTGGATTTTAAAACAAAATCCGGGCTTGTTAAACGTGAGAGAGTTTGATGCGGCTTCGTATTCATGAAGTATTATCTATTGATACATGTTCGTGGATACACTGCATCATCCAAACCCAACCTCCGAACTCAGGAGTGGCTAAAATGAATGACACGCAACTTGCTCAAGAGCAATATCAGAACACTGGCAGGGATTCCAACTCGTGTAATACTGCGTGGTGGTTATCAGTCACGGAAACGTAGTTCCAAGAACCAAGCGCCTGGTGGTCTCACGCTGTCAGAGGCGAACGCGAGTGCGTTTCACACAAAGCAGGCTATGCCTGAAGGCATGTCTTCATCGAGAGGGTACAATCGATGCGAATTTGGTAGCTGTCACACAGGTGTGATGTTGAGAAATTAAATCGTTTTTTTGCGACAATGGTGGCTTCTTCCCCCATCAGGTCATTAACAAGCTTGACCAGCATCAAGCGTCAAGCGAATCCGGCCGAATTCCAATACAAACTCCAAGACGAGCGAGCGGCTCTTGTGAGCAGCCAGCTGGCCATCGCAATGGAGGTGGTGGCTAAGGTGCCAACCTGTTTTACATTTCAGTGCGCCTCCCCAATCTCAGACTGCACACTTGGTACCTGGCTGAGATCTCGCTGCCACACTTTGGCGAAACGGCGTGTAAACGATATATTTTGTTGTCTTGAGAAATGTATGCGGGATGACTTTTCCACAAATCCAGCTTTACAAATATTGCAAAGTTGGCAGGCGGGTTCGGGCTTTTGTCTGTAATCGAAAAAGGAATGACTCAGTTGATCGATTCGTATGGGGTTAGTATGGAGTCTGAGAGTTCGTTTAGCCAGCGCCAGTTTGAAAAGATCTTAGGATTTTTGGATAGCTGCAGACGGTTGGTTGGTCAAATGAGAGCGCGAAACGGCGCGCCAATCTGAAAATCCAGAAGGTTTTCAAAAGAAGCATGAGGCGTATATCACGCACGAAACGGCGCAGTTTAAAATACTGAAGCAGTGGTCGCAGCCAGCTGCTAGAGGCTGAGCTCGCACATCACACACACACATACACATGTCCATGGTCTCAGCATGAAAACCATTGGCGGGGGTCGCCAAGCACGACCAGCTCCACGCATGTATGTGTCCATGAAGAGATTTATCTATAATAATTACGGATTGTTTTGTGTGACTCGAGCCTGTCTGTTTGTGGGGCCAAGAGCAAGGGGCGGCTTTTTTGAGATTTGTGTGTGGCTGGTGTAAAAGTTCGAATTAAATGTGGCCCATTTGCGTAAAAGATGCTGGGATCAGAGGGACAATCTTGTTTCTTTCAGGCGGGTATTGTTCCATTTTATCGCTTTGTTATTGTTTTATTTCCCTCTCTCTTTCTCTCTCTCTCTCTCACTCCGAGCTGGTGAGTGGCTCCTGATATATTTGTTTATAAGGTAAATCTTTGACGTTACATAGTTTGATCTGCGCTCTAGCAACTGAGCGCGTTTTGAGGGGAACAACATTCCACAGGTTTTAGAGGCGGGTGCGGAAATACTTTTCCCTCGCTTTGCTTTTCCAATGCCGCTACGACGCCACGCTTACTTGAATCAATAACCAAGCAGCCCGAGCCCTAAACCGCCACCCGTCGCCGCCCTTTCCCACGATCCCGTTGAGAGTTGAGCTCACATACCCACGCTGCCTACCCACTCGCCCGCTCTGCTGGCTACTGCCTACTGCGCCTCTCCTCACAGCCCACAACCGTGGGGTTGCTTCCCCCAACTCTCACTTTCCAATTTGCCAGCAACCAAGCAAGCATATCTCAACCAGCTAGTCCAACCAAGAAAACAACCAACCCATCATGTTGCACCAGCAGTTCAGCATCCAGCACAAGCTCGGCGACGCGCTCTATGGCAGCGTGTGGCTCTGCGAGAACACGCGCGAGAAGAGCGAGCGCGTGGCGGTCAAGCAGGTGTCACTGAGCCTCGCGCGCCGCGCGCTCAGCGCGAACCGCAACCTGGACAACCCGTGGGACGAGAGGCGTACCGCCTCGAGTCTCATGCGTCTCGGCGGCCACGAGAACATCCTCCAATTCCAGAAAGAGTTCATCGAGAGCGGCTCGTGGTTCATGGTCATGGAGTACTGCAACGGCGGGGACCTGCTCGATCTGCTGCAGTCTGCGCCGGACTCGCGCTTCTCTGAGGGCGTCGCGATGCACTGCATGCGCCAGGTGACGCAGGGCGTGCACTTTTTGCACGCGAACAACATCGCGCACCGCGACCTATCGCTCGAGAACGTGCTGCTGCGCGACGACATCTGCAAGATCTGCGACTTTGGACTGAGTACGGAGGCAGACCGCCTCTGTAAGGAGCGTGTCGGCAAGGCGTACTACATGGCGCCAGAGGTCGTCGCTGAGGAAGAGTACGACCCGGCGGCGGCGGACATGTGGTCGCTGGGCATCATGTTGTTCATCATGCTGACCGGTTCGCCGCTGACGCCGAGCGCGTCGGTCGAGGAGAAGGCGTTTCGCGCACTGAAGACATTTGGTGTGCGCAAGATCCTCGAGGCGTGGGGCATGGCGTCCGATATGTCGCCGCACGCGATCGACCTGCTCTCGGGGCTGCTACAAGTGGACCCAGCGAAGCGCTTCACGATCGAAGACGTGGTCTTCCACCCGTGCATGCAACTCGTATGAAGAGCTCCAGATCGTGGTACATTAATGTGATAGTTTAGAGTGTGTGTGAACGAAGAAGAAGCGTGTTATTTAACAAGATAAAAGCTAGCGGCATTTTTACTTTCATCCCATTCTATTTTTGAGAAGTGGCTCTTTTCTTAGCACAGCAGGAGAAAAAAACATGTGGGCAATTTCAATGGCCACATAACGACGTTTCAAGGTTCTTCCAAACCAGGATGCGAAAAGGGCAAGTCAAAGGAGCGCCAACGAATAACGCTCGATTTTTTCTCAAAGATACACTTTGCTCTGGTTCTTTGGGGTTGGCTGATTGGTTCGTGGTGGCGCGTGCCCTTTTTGATTGCCATCGTCATGAACGGTGGGAAAGTTTGGCCAGTTCAAGGAAAAGCGAATTCAAACGAGAGTGATTGAACGAGTGATGCCAAACTGTACACTAAGCAACAGGATAATCACAAAAAGCTGTCCAACAACAACAGCAACACGAAAAGTTCGATTTTTTCGCACGCGTGTGGTTGCACGTGGTTGTCTGGATTCCCACACAGCCAACTGGTTGGTGGTCGCTCGCAGATTGAGATTGATTTGCATGCGCGCAACTCGAATCGTATTAAGATTTTTGTGGGTGTGACGAAATGCAATCACGCGAGATGACAACACACATCTTTCGTCCGTTGTTCTAAAGTTCTTGATCGTGTGATGGCGAGTGGATGTGGATGGAGCGCTCTCACTCACTGCGAGGGAGAGAGAACTGTTTTGTGCTCCATCTCCAGACTTCTCGGTTCTTTTCCCCATGCGCTGCGCTTCAAGTGAACAGAAAAGCAGGATGTTGCTGTACCCGAAGCTCAAGCACATGTCCTTTTGTCTGATTTGTTCGTTAATTTTTCGATGATTGGCTGTCGAGTGGACAGCATTGACACGGTTCTACAACAAACAGCGTGATGATGTGGATCTCACGCATTTCCAATATATCTCGCGAATGCAATTCTGTGTTTGTGGATTCTGTGCTGGTGGAGATCACAAGAAGCCAATAATACTTTATATTGACCGTGCCAACACGTCTCCATGACGAAGGTTAGAAGGCCAAAATATTCTTCATTAGGCGTGACTTGGCTTGCGTGCGTTAGATTTGACGCCTTGCGCCTCCTTATGTCGCACGACAAAAAGCGTTCGAGGGCATCGCAAAACGATGGTCGTGAGTGGTGCTAAATGACTATTGTTCTTCCCGGTTGCTGTGATGCTGCTTTGGCAAGAAAAAAGCGTTGATTGGTACGGTCGCCAAATCAACAAGGTCCAGTACACATCAGCTCGTAGACAACGTCAGACAAATCCTCTCGATCATTTAATTCGAGCTCCATTTCCAAGTAAGCATCAATAATAGGACATGCAACCTCTTGAAAATTTCTGCATTAATGAACTGAACGCGTAATGTTCAACGTGTACATACTCCCGTTTTAAACTGTTATTGATTGGTTGCCGTTCTCGCTTTTAAACTGGTCACACGCAGTCGTCACGTACCTATACCCGATCGAAATGGAAATCCTATCGAAAAGGTGGCGATTACCAAATGTAGTCCAAACGACAGAACCGATGATTTGGCTCGGAATGAAATGAAGTGAAAGGGTTACGAACGTTTATTCGTGTCCACGAACGGGAGGCATCACATCACATGGGATATTGGCTGTGTTATTGTTCCTGAAACATAACCTCTGTGCTGATCAAGTCGCGAGAGCAACACCCCGTTTTGTTCCCAAACACTCTGGCTCCCTCTAAAAATGGCCAGGCGTGTTGGTCGAGCGTGCGTGACACGACTTTCCTCTGACGTTGTGAGCACAACACAATGTTGCTTCTCTCTCAGTTGGAAGGTGCTCAAGTGGCAAACCTGGCAATCTGAATGCCAAGAATGTACTATATATAAACTGGCCAACAAAAAGTGAAAAAAAGTGGCGACGCTTTGTACCGTCGTCAAAGTTTGTAAGCAGCTTTTAGCGCCATGTGGTACTTCTTACTCCATTCAAACATACCCCCTATCCCATTTTCAAACAATGATGGAGTATTATCGTCCTATTCCTCGTTATATCACCCATTCAAACTAAGAACAGTAGGGCGAAACTCCTGTATTAAATCGGAGATGGTATTGACTGATCCTATGGTGACCTTTTGGTATCATATTCTATGGTATCGGAAGGTATCCATCGTGAGGTATCCTCTGCCACCGCTGTGCGCGTATTTGGTAGCAAAAAGCAACCTCCAAAGGCGCAAAAGGGCACACACTCCAAACGCCACCCCAATACCGCAATGGACACCCGAACGCACCACGACAGCGCCGCGTCCAACCAGCAGGACGACGCGTCCCTCTTGCCAGCAGACGACCCGGTGCTGCAACAGTTCCTCGCGCACTTTGATCCGCTCGCGCGACTCGAGGCCGAGTACGCGGTGGTGCTGGCGCAGTCGTCTTCCTCTTCCTCAAATAAGCCCAGCTCTGAGGACGACAACGACGGCAACAATCAAAAGCACGGTGACAATAGTGATGACGAAAATGAGAGTGACGGTGATGATGCCGATGGCGAGTATGCACGGGTGCCCATGTCTCCTACAAGTGACAACGAGACTGAAGCCGGAGGCGGAGAGTACTACCAGCCGCTCGGTGACGCCAGCGACAGCGACGACGATGGAGATCTTGACGATAGTGATGGCGATAGTGAGAGTGAAGCTGCACCAGCGGATGGTAAAGGACTGGAAGTCCAAATAGAGCCTGCGGCCAAAATGGATGCAGCAAAGCGCGAGACGATCATGAAGAGCATGCAGGGCTTGCAGCTGGCGCCGCCGCCCTGGGCCAAGAGCACCAACCTCTCGGACGACGAGCTCTTCGCGATGGTGCGTGATCTGAACACCAAGTAAGTTACAGTAGGGCTATGTAGATGCAGCGAGCTGTGTGTGGATCGTTCAGCCCTAGATGTAGCAAGCAAAATACAATCAGCACTGTGTATGTGTATCCATTCCTTCCATGCTCACATTCATTCAAGCCGTCAATGCTTCTATTCAGTCCATAAGTATATAGCAACCACACTGCCACTCTTCTCTATCTAAGCGGCGAGATCATCTCCGCGACGACGTCAGCGCCGCCACTGCGATTGACAGCAACGCGCTGCCGGCGACAGCGTACGGCAGCCACGCGTTCTCCTGGACCTGGCGTTCCCAGAAACAACCGCTGCTATCTCCAGTAGCACACTCAATTGCGCTCTTCTTCGGTACTGGCAGAATGGGCTCACCCGTGGTCAAGTCCACGAGCGCTTCACTGGCACCAAGCACCTGGGTACCACCGCCGACGCGCGACACGTAGAACATCTTGATACTGTCGGGCTCCACGGTACCAGCCGCTGGTACTTTAGTAGCAGCGAGCAGCGCTGGATCCACCGACGCATTGCGATCCACTCGCAAGGACGACTTGACCTCAATCGAAGCACCAGCAGACGCTGGGAAGCTCTTGAGCAGCAGAGCCATCACTTCCTGCACGTGCTGCTGCTCCAGGAAGATGACCGCATTTGGACCGGCGTCGAAAGTGTACGCGGCCTGCACTTTGCCCGCATGCACGTTGTACGCGTGCACCAAGCCGATGATCTTGCGCGAGACCTCGTTCAGATAGAAAATTGGCGGGAACGTGTCGAGACACGTCGCGTGGAACTGGTTGCTGTCCTGCATCGTGATCTTGCCAAAAGTGGAAAAGTCCTTCTTCTTGTACGCGTGCTCGATCGCTTGCAGTCGGTCGTTCACCACTAATGAATGAATGTTTTACACACGCATGATAAAGACGATATCAGCATCATAGCACCACAATACTCACACAGTCCGATACAATCGCAGTAGTCGTCGTAAATGCTCTTACCGTGCTCGGCGCGGAGCTTGAGCAGCGTGCTCGTGAGCTTGCTATTCTTCATGCCGTTCGTGCTGCTCGTGTCCTTCTCGCGGTCGTTCACCACGCAGATGATCGCGCAGAGTTCCTTCCAGTGGTGCTCGTCGCAGATCTGCACCGCGCGCGAGTCCGTCCCATCGGTGCTCTCACCGCCGCTGCCTTTCTCCCAGCGCACAAAACCACCGTCCAGGCTTCGGCATGCACTCCCCGAGCCTTGACGCGCGATCGTCGACAGGTGGCCCGGGAACTGCTCCTGCGCGTCGAAGAGCTCCGAGAGCGTCGCCACGAGGCACGCGTACCCGGCAGCGGACGACGCGAGCCCTGCCGCGGTCGGGAACGAGTTCTCCGACACGATGTGCAGCTGCGCGTGCTCCCATCGCTGCGGGTCGCGCGCGAGCTTCTTCATCTCCCGGATCACCACCGCCACGCGCTTGTTGATCGGCTGCTCCTTGCCGTTGAGCCAGAGCTTCGTGGTCTGGAACCATGGCGCGCTCGCCGCGGTCGTCTTGGCGCGCAGCTGGTCCTGGTGTAGCGTCACGCTCACGGACGAGTTCAGCGGCGTGTTGAGCGCCTCGCTGTCCTTGCCCCAGTACTTGATGACTGCGATGTTGGTCGGCGCAGCGCACGTCGCCACCTGGAGCTCTGTCGTTGCCATGATGATCGGTCGATTGATACGTTTGGTGTTGCTCTTGTCTGTCTGTGTGTGTGGCTTGAAAGGGATGGGAAGAGGAGAGGTGACGCGAAGGTCGCGCGAAAATTTGAGTAGCAAAAGTATCAAGAGCTCGAGTAAGTACCAAAAGCCAAGAGATTGGTGTCAACCATTTCACGGTGTTGCTGGAATGATCGAACGCGCTAGACCTCTGCTATCAAATATTTGAGCCCCGCACAAGCGAATAACTTCAACTTGCTCTAGTGCCGAATTCGGACCATGGTCTGTCCCAACCAGTGATCAGTGATTTGCGCAAGGCGTCGTCAAGCGCGCTGTTGTTAGAATCACGCAACTAAATGCATTCCGTTTTACTGCTCAGCATCTGAGAGGTGTTATAGCTAAGGCGCAGTCTCCTTCGACGAGGCTTCCAGGTCTCGAAAGAGAGATTCCCAGCCCCTCATTGAGTGGAGTACGCCGGACAAGAGCGATGATCGTAAGATCCACTTTCGACTCGACCTCAATCTCGCAGAGAAAGTCTTCTTTCAACGTGATTGCACCCACCAGCTCGAGCCACTCGACGCGCTTCTTCTTCCTGGCGACGACTTCGCCGCGCGTGAACCAGAGGACCGACTTGCGCTCTTCGTAGTTGCTCTCCGCCTCGACCAGCACCTTCTCGCTCGAGCTTCCGTCTGTGAACCTCAGCTGTATGCAGGAACTCTGGTACCCGACCCAAGGAGCGATCTCGTAGAGCTAGCTGTGCGGCACCTGCGGTGTCTTGATCAAGTAGCGGTTGGTGGCCGCGTACTTTGTTTCCACGATCACAAGCGGTTCACCCTTGCTGCCCACGAGCATCTTGCCGTCGTCAAAGTAGTAGTCGGGAAACTCCCAGCGCTCGTCCAGTATGAAGAGCAGCTCACCCGTCGCTTGGTCGTACACCAAGAACACGATGCCATCGAGGTATTCGGCGCTCAGCTCGGTCGCGGATGTGCGCATCGAGGACGACAGATCGCGGAGAGCCACGGCGTCAGGTGGTAGTCTACTGCTTGACTCTGATGCTACCGGTGGTAGTGTCGGCTCACACGAAGGCGACGAGCGCTTGTTGCCCATGCGGACTGTTACTGGTTTGTTTATCGCTTTGAGCTTGCGTAGAAATTGACACATGGCAACCAAAGCTCACCAAGAAAACGTAGTCAGTCGCAGAAAAATGTGTCCTAGTTCACCCACACACTCACGAGTGAACTCAATGCTAGAACTCAGGATATTGCAGCGAAGCGATCATCTCTATTATCGTAAAGGATTGGATTCCTTAGTAATCTTTTGAGTGGACATTCGAAATGTGAAGCACGCCACGACCGAGGTATTCTTCTAGCTGAACTCACGTGTAGGATAAATGTCGTGTCAGGTTCACTTTTTCGTTTGCGAACTCATTTATTGACAGGCGGATCGAAGGAGCAAAGAACATGCATGCGTACAAGGTGCGCAGTTTGTGGGGTACGTGGCTCTCTTCGAGTTTCTCCAAGTCGAGGCCCAGCACGCATGCAACTTCATCGTGTACGCCAGCAATATCAGAGGTGACAAGTCGCAAAGTGCACCAGGTGATAGCAGCGTGTCGGTGATGTCCATGCTGCTGGTGTTGAAGGTGGTGGTGTAGTGGAGCGACGTTGGTGAAACTCGAGCTCAGGTTGGGAAATGAGCGAAGGGCCAACCGTAACTGAGCATAAGAGTCCGAACTGCGCATCTACTGGTTAGAATCACACACATGCTCGCGCAGCGAGTGCTCACTGGAAGTTCATCAATAATCACACTAGTGGCTCGATTAAGCGTCCAATTAATTCGGACAATCAATCGGACGTTTGTTTAATTGGTTCGATCAGCAAAATGCCCAATCGCAAGCAAAGCAGTCGCGATTGTGGTGCGTGCACATGGCGATTACGAGCAACGCCGCTGCCAAGAGCGCGCTGGTTTCCCAGAGCGGACGATCAGCAGTCAGCAGTCAGACGCTTCGTTCGACATGATGGCGAGGTGCATAACTCGCAGAACGGCCATCTATGCGCCTCCACGTCGTCCACGCCAAGCGAACCAGCGAAGTCTTTCGTCGCAGACACAGCAGCTCTGGTATCTGGATGTGCAGGATGGCGTCGTGTGCGTGACAATCGGTATCTCGTGAATGAAGAAGACTCAGTGGTCAGTGGACTCAAGACCGATTGCTGGAAACCCGGAGCGAGATGAAACCAAAGCGCCACCATCAAATGTGGTTGGACGTCGTGGAATCAATGAGAAGCACGTCGTTTGCTTCAAGCACAATCAAGTGACGACTCAGGTACGAGGCACGAGGCTGTGGTTCACGTTGTCTCACTTTCTCTGCTTGACTCGTCGGCATTATGATCAGGAATACCATCTCACTATGAACTTGCTTGACTAGAGTTTCCCAAAGACCTGTTGTTCTTGGCTACGACAGAGCAACCTGCGCGAGTCTTCGTCAATCGAGCGGCGTGGATGCAAACTTTCAGTACCGCTGCAGCGCTAATAAGCCGGACTGCGTTTCCAGCGGCGCGCACATCCAGCCTTTGTGCGCTGCCTTGGTGAAACACTATGGCACCGCGCAGCGTGTTCCGCCTCCGTGGCTGAAGCACAAACCACAGCTTTTGGTAGCAGTCTTGTAATCGTCGTAGCCGCAGCGCTTGCCACCACCATGCGCAATGCAAAACCCGCCAGCCAGCGCCCAATTGGAGCAAACGTCATATTTGCAGATCGCATGCCCACCAGTCTGGAGTAGAAGCCTTTTTGGCGCGCGACCTTGCTGCAGCCATCATAGCCGCAGAAGCCGCCAAACATTATCACCTTCGTGCAACCAATCACCACGACCGTACACGACTGCTTCGGCGCAGATGTACGCGGTAGAGGATTGTCCTAGACAAGCTGGGGCGGTGACGGGTGGACGGCTGAGCCACTCGGGACGACAACGAAGAGGTATACCTCGTCTGGTACTCGGGTGAACCTCTCGGGGATGAAATCTTGGATTCACTCGTTCGCGTCCAGCTCATTTCCCCTCCCGAGGTACACCTTTTTGAAGTCCTTCGGTGTCTCGCGGCCGCTTCGCGGGTCGTCCACTTCCTCTTCGTCCGCTCGGAACCAGGCGCGGTACCTGCGCTTCTCGGCGAGGTACACCCTCAGCTCGTCAACGCTGCACGTGACTTTCAGGAAGTCATGAAGCCGAGCTTTCACCTCGTCAAGAGAGTCGAGGGAGTCGACCTCCACCGCGATCAAGCGCCGACGCCTCATGAACACGTACACGAGCCTCACGAACATCGCTGAGCGAGCAGCTCAGGGTTCGTTAGTCTTTGTCTTTTCTTATTCGATACTAATCTCATCACTTGTGTTTGTTATTGTATTGAACAGACCGAGGGACGCGAGCGTTGGAATAACGCGAGAAAAGGAGCTCAATTGCCAGCAGCGTCATGCGTGACAGCGCCTGACTACGGTACGTAGTTCTACTCATTTCTTGGTATTCCCAGCCGTGTGTTGTGATGTACATTCATTGGAATCTGTATTGCGTGGATTGGCATCGTGCAGCAGCGAGGCTATTTCACAGTGGCGCAGCCTGAATCAAGAAAGCTTCTGCGATCGCTAGTCAAAATTAACCAAGTTCCGCAGCACCAAGTTTGTCCAAAGGAGGCACAGAGACTCCCAGCTCTGGGTCCCCGCTGATTGCAAAGAGTGATCGCCGTATGAAGATGTTGCTGACTGTGAGCAAAAAGCTGAGCGATGTCCCCAGTGAGCGATTTGTCCATGTGACATACGTCGTTCAAGCCGTTCATGAAGGAGGAGCTTGATCGAGATCGTGAAGGTCAAAGCCCGCAAGAAGGAAGTCGAGCTGCGAATGTATTTCTGCCAGGCTCGAGGCTTGGAGGTGGCGACCTGCAAGAGACAAACAGCCGCGACTCGCTATGTTGGTGAGCTACGGCATAGAACCAATATGCAATAGTTGACGAAGAGATGAGTCGCCCATTCGTTTTGATCTGTTGGTCTCATCAAGGGTACGCAATAAGTGATGTTTGCAAGATCCGCCGCTTGATACACGAGAGCTCTCTGGATCAGAAGATCGTGGCTCGTGCACCGAGTATGGCTTTCAGACGACAGTACGGACACTCTTAGCAGTTTAAGATTGACTCCTGCGCCAACGCACAATGAAGGAAGTGTTAGACCTGGCGTGTAGGCGCGACAGAGGACTTTGGAGTGTTGTGAAGACTCCACGACCGTTGCGGGTGGCATGCATTGTGCGAACGCGGATCCAAAGTATTTCACGTCATTGGCAACCTCGAGCAAAGGAAAGGAGTGAGCATCCAGTCAAGCATTTCGAAGCAGAAAACCAGCGGGGAGTGGAGCAAGATTTTTTCTGGTCAGTCTCGCGATGTGTTAGGGCCGCCATTCGTAGCTGAAGGGCTTGATGTCTAGATGCAAGTTGTCGTACGCGTCAGAGTACGAAGGTAGCAAAAGCGACAGCACGGCAAAGCTACAGCGATGATCCAGAAGGCATGTGCATCGAAGATGCAAGTTCAAGCACGAGGGTGATCGCCGTTGTGGCGGTCGACGCAAATGCTTTCGCCATAGGTTCTTGAAGCTTGGGAACAGTAGTGTAAGTGAGAGAGAGAGCAAGTATATGATCAGCCGTGCCTGATACCAGGTGTACCCACATGTACACTGTGCAGAGAGTGTTGCAGTGTTGATTTCAACTTTATGTCAAAAGATCTCGACGTGTTATTCCAGGTGCAAAACAAAACAACATATCTAGTGATATTTTGTACAGAGTTACCTGTATCGTCGAACCACCCCGGAGGTTCGAGGGAAGAGGTAGCTTGTCTCTCTCTAGTGATATTTTGTGGTGATACTATCAGTGGTACTCTGGGCTGCTATTGTGGGTACACCACTTGCGATGTCTTTGTCAGGATGGACGAATGATCTCTCATTCCCGAATTTGAGTCCAAGCATACAAACGGTCTCAGTTTTCCTTCCACCCACCCATCAAGCGTTCGCTTATCGACATCCTCCGGTACCATGGGCAATAGGCAGTCGCCCCGTCCCCTGGAGTACGTGACGCTCGTCTCTCAGTCGCACGAGCCCGTCGTGCTACACCCGGACGCCAGGCCGCTCGTGCTCTTGGACGCGACGAAACTGCGAGTCGAGAAAGTGAACGGCGCACTCTCCGTGTTCGACCACGCGACCGGCAAGCTGCTCTTCCGCTACAACGAGAAGTACTTCCCCGACTGGACCGACAAGATGCTCGTGGACGGCAGCAACCAGCCCGTAGTGATGATGCGGAAAAGAGATCAGTTCCGCAACAACTACTTGATCAAGTCTCGCGACGAGCCACACAAGCTGCTGTACAAGATCCGCGCGTGGAAGATTGACATGAGTCAGACCGTGCACGTCCACTCCGAGGTCCTGCGGGTGTCGGGTGAGAAGCTCCTGGTGGATATTGAGGGTAGTCGAGTGCTACACAAGGCGGTCATGCGGGTCAAGCATGGCAAGTCGTCCTACGAGGCGATCGGCACTATCACAGGCATCACAGGCACCACGAACGACACGTTCGAGGGCCTCGACGTCGACGTTGCAGCGGGTGTGGACCTCACGGTCGTCGCGCTCTTCTGCATCCTCCTCCACGAGGTGATGACGACAAATTCCAACGTCCCCAACCCCTTTTGGTAAGCTTAATACTCCAAATGTGCACATGGGGATACAGAAGTAAGTTAAGTCTTGGTAATTACAGCATTCGCATTTGAAAAACACCGATCACTTGCTCCCTCCCAGATGTGGGATCAAGCGAAAGCACGCTGAAACAGGTCCATTTGAGGTACACGTACCAAAAGATACTCGGTGATGAGATTATTAGCATGTGCCAAGCCATCTCCTTAGCATCACCTTCACGCAACATTCTCATTTGCAATATCATTTTAAGAATTCGTAGCAAATTATGATGGTTCTAACTGGAGGTTTGTACCAAGAATAAGGCAAATTACAGTGCATGATCAGCAGTCATTAAAGCGGGGTGCACGTGAGTGCAAAATATGTGGCCCACGTCAATGACCTAAAACAGCACATCAAGGTCGTTAAAGACAGGATTAAATCACCTTTCAGCTTGCAGTTTACAGTATGTGTTTGTATTCAAATACACGTTTAAACCAGGTGAAACCTGTTTTGTACAATGCCTTCAACGCCATCGTTGACATGAGCAGTACTGTATAAATACGAAATGGCCATCTTTGCTTCACATCATCACACAACAATCTTTTTTGTTCCCCCCTCATTTCTCTCTATAATCCCATATCACTTACGACATTCTCCACCTCACACCCCCACACATACACACAAAACGAGTACTGCTTCTCTCATCTCGTTATCAACACACTCACAACATACTTTCTCCTCTTCCCTTTTTCCATCCTTGCCGCACGACTCACTCTTAAAAGCCTCGCGACCCGAAGCAAGCTCGTAGCTTCGTGTATCCTCCGTCCGTCCGTCCCTTCTCGCTCGCTTTCTTTCTATCAGCCTCTGTCTCTGTATCAACCATGGATGCGCCACCGCTCTCCCCGTCCTCCCGCAGCGGGCTGCGCCAGATCCCCGTCGTGTGCCCCGGCCACTCGCGGCCGCTCGCCGAAGTGCAGTACAGCCCCGTGACGCCCGACGGCTGCTTCCTCATCTCGGCGTGCCACGACAAGCTCCCGATGCTGCGCCGCGCCGACACGGGCGACTGGATCGGCACGTTTGAAGGACACAAGGGTGCGGTGTGGAGCGCCAAGGTGGACGCCACCGCGCAGTACGCGGCGACGGGCTCGGCCGACTTCTCGGTCAAGCTCTGGGATGCGCTCTCGGGCGATGTGATCACGACTTTCGAGCACAAGCACATTGTCAAGAGCGTGGAGTTCACGCCCGACGGATCGCGTTTGCTCACTGCGGGCCACGAGAAGCTGCTGCGCGTGTTCGACTTGCTGAGTGTGAAGGAGCTCGTGGAGCACTACAAGGCCGAGGGACGCACAGGGATCTTTGTGCCGCCGACGCCGCCAACACTCGAGTTGCAGACAAAAGAGCAGATCCGCAAGGTGGTGGTGATCAACGACAAGATCGTGGTGACAGGCGAGGTGGACGGCACTATTGTGGTGTGGAATATCGATGCGGGCGAGAAAGTGCAGGAGTTCAAGGTCGACGCTGGCGGTGTGATGGACATGGAGGCGTCACGCAACAACACGGTGCTCACGGTCGCGGCTGGGAAGAAGGTATGTTTGCTTGCCTTTTTTGTGCATCGTGGGGATCCTTATTGCTACGAATCTTTGAATTCTGACTGTGGGTACATCATCTGCGAATGCGTATATATCTATGCTTCAGGTGTACTTCTACGACGTGGTGAACAGCTTTGCGCTGATCAACTCGTTCATGATGCCGATCTCGTTTGCAGAAGAAGGCGGTGCGTCGCTGCACCCACGCGACGACAAGTTCATCGCCGGTGGCTCCGACACGTGGGTGCGCGTGTTCGACTACAACTCGGGCGAGATGCTCGAGTGCCACAAGGGCCACCACGGCCCTGTGCGGTGTCTGCGCTACGCGCCGCGCGGCGAGAGCTTCGCCACGGGCTCCGAGGACGGCACGATCCGCATTTGGCAGAGCGACTCCAAGTCCGCAGCTGCCGCGTCCGTCGCAGAGGCAGTCGCGACCGAATAGTCCAACCAGTGCTGTTTAGAAAAGAGAGGCTGAGTTTGAGCACAGGTTTGCTGGGATCCTGGGTCAGGAATTCAAGTGCGTCGACCCTCGCACACGAGAGGCTGACGGCTACAGTTGACGACGGCGCGGCAGCTAAGCGTAGTAGCAGTGATGGTAAGATATGTGGAAGACCAGTGAAGATGGCAGTGACGGTGGTGAAGGTGACTGCTGGTGTTGTCGTCGACGGCAGGGATTGCGTGAGGCTGTGGCGATCGTTAATCATGAACAATGTCGTAGGAAGAAGGCAACGTAATAAACAAGCAAAATCAATACAAATTTACAAACCTCCTTGCCTCTCACTGCTGAGTAAAGAATCTTTTCGTCTAGCGATGCGTCGAGTACCACTGGATGATGTCGCTGAGCTCTATGAAGCCCGTGCCGTCCGCGTCGAGGTCGGTCGCGAGCTCCTCCAGTTCGTTCTCACTCAGCTGCATCCCAAGGTCGTCCACCAGGAACTTGAAGAGCTCCTTCGCCTCCATGCGGCCGTTGCCGTCCACGTCGTAGGTCTCGAAGAGCTGCCGCATGCGCCGGATCTGGTTCTCCGCCGCCTTCCGCTGCGACACGAGCGCCGCCTTGTCCTGGAACCACTGGAGTGAGAAGCGCAGCAGGTCCTCGGGACTCTCGCGGATCACTGCTTTCGTCCAGTCCTTGATCACGAGCGGCAGGTCTGGCGGCACGGCGATCTGCTCGGCCGAGAAGATGCGGTTCACGTCCATCTGCTATTTCTTGTGGAGAAGATCAGGTCACGCGCGACGCGAAGAGCTACAGTTCGTGCGAAGAGCAACGGCGACTTGCGAAGAGCTACGAATACTTCACTTCAATGAGCTCAAGCAGAGCCACGCGCGACTTTTCACCAAATGCCACCACCGCAAGAGATGCTTCAGGCTTCGGGCTTTCAGGTTTGGGCTTTCAGGCTGGAAGCGACGCGCGAAACTACTCAGTGTGTGGGGTTGATTTTCTATTTACATGGTGGGCTTCCAAATATTGCTGTTGATCGTCGCAGGATCCCCAGAGAGCAGCTTGTACGAGTGCGTCACTGCGACAAACGCCTCGACGCGTTCATCCGCAGTGCTGCTGTGGTAATCACCGCCCCCGTTGCCTTCGTTGTTGCCGTTTGAGTTCGCATGCCCCACGTCCATGGTCTTGTCCGGGTGCAGCTTGAGCGCGAGCTTGCGATACTGCCGCTTGATCTGCTGCGTCGTCGCGTCACGAGGCACCCCCAGCACGCCAAAGAAGTCCTTCCGCTCCCACATCATGCGGATGCGCTCGGGCTGCCAGAGCATCTCGCCGTCGAGAAATGTGTTCGCTGGGATCGAGCCGTAGAGCGTGTGCAGCCTGGAAAAGGTGTTGCGCTGCAGCTTCATGCGCACACGCGCCGCGCGGAACAGATCCTCTTGTTCGTTCTTTCCCTGGTCTTTCTTCACAAAACGAGGCGGTGGCTGTGACGGTGGAAAACTTGTATCTTCCGCACGGTTCGGCATCGCACTTGACGCGTCAGCACTTCCTCCTCCATTTAGTGGCTCAGAACTTGGTTGAGGCGCTGCTGTTGCTGAAGTCGCTGATGTGGTAGTACTGCTGTTGTCGTCCATTGATGTACCCGCAGTCCCAAAGGCTGCTGCCCGTCGATTCGTCGGACTAGCTGCCGACACTGGGGTTTCCTGATCATTTGCAGACCCATCGCTGGAGACTGGCGTCCTTCGCTGCGTCGGTGCCAACTTGGCCTTGAATCGCCGCTCTTTCCGCGTCGCTGCAGGTCGTCCACGAAGTCCAAAGCGCGCCTGAGCGCCTGACGCTTTCGTCACGGTCGGACGAGGACACGTACAGTGAGCTCCACAGTACAAACACTTGAAGCAGATGCGAAGCATGCCGCAAATACGACTGGTGAACTGCTCGTTTCGCACTGAGCTGTCTGTATCACTTGATAGGGAGTTCGAGCGAGGTTTCGCCTGAACCCACTTACACCCGTCGTTCGCCTCGACGCAGCTCACGAGCATCGCGAGCGTCTTTTGCACTGCGGAGAAACGCGTCGAGCAGCACATACGGCAGCCGCAACTCACGCACACGCAGTGCAAGCAGCACCCAAAGCATCCGGTGCATCGGCGGCGTAGATCGCGACAACCAGAGCAGCCCATTCGCAACGGTGCAGGATTTGCTCGACTCTGTGTGCGTGCTGCTGGACTCTTTCGAGTGGTCTTCGGTCCCACAGTAACTGGAATTACGGCCGCGGGCTTCTCGTCTTTCTTGCCTTTGTTGTTGGAGTTCCCAACATCGCTGATCTCAGTCACGCCTTTCACGACACGAGTGGATGCCGCACCTTTGGTGGGATCTAGCGCTCCCGTTTGATCGATCTCCATTTGCTCAATGCCAGCATCGCCTAGGTTGCTTGTCATGTGACCTTTAGCAGAGGCTGGAACCGCACTTGAGAGATTAGGAACTACTGGGCCACTTTCTTCGTTTTCGCCTTTTGAATTCGGCTTGTCAGAAGGTTCGCTTGTCGATCGAACCTCGTCAGGGTTTATCACCGAGCGAGACCGCGCTCGACGTCGCGGGGCGGTATTCGCTTCGGAAGTAGCGTGGATTTGCGCGGCCACTTCGTCGTCAACGGATTCGCCCAGAAACTTACTCAGCGCTGCGACGCAAGACCTCGTGAGCGCGTTGCATTCGCTCATAAGAGCTCGGTGCTCCGTGTTCAATGGATCTTGGGTATCGTCTGAACTGGCACGCTTCGCCAGCTTCGAGTTGGTCACCTGAAGCTCGTATCGCAGTTTCTTCATCACAACCACATCCGCTGAATCGTTCGCATCAAATACGCCCGTCCAGTCAATGCGCCTCTCCCCGTTTTCGACGCTTGTGTCACGCTTTCCTCCGTTTGCCGCTCCTTCAGCACCAGGTTCAGTGGCTTGTGGTTGATCTGTAACTTGAGGAGACTTGGCAAGCTTCCCTTGGTGCCGCTTGTAAAAGAACGCCCACTGGTGCAAAAGAAGCTTCTTCTCAATCACACCTTGCTTTGCCAATTCACGTTTCAGCGCGTTCGAGTTCTTCACATGCGTTCTCCAGGGAGCAGAGCGACCCATCACGTCCATGAGCGTCTTCGTAGTGTGCAACGACTCGTACAACTGCGTTCGCGCTTTCTCCAGGTTCTGCAGATTCATAAAATGCTTGGTCAGGTCTTCCATCGTGAAATGGTTGGCCAACTTGTCCAGCATGTCTGCTGGAGTTAGGCGTTTCAGCAGTGCGAGCTCATTATCGGACGGCGTGACTTCAGGCACCGCCTGCACCTTCGGAACTGTAGATGTCGTCATACTGTCAGCGAGAGCACCAGTCTTGGGTGTTAATTGTGTGCTCGCTGGATCACTGCCGCCAGGCTGAGACTTCTGCTTCGATGTCGCGACGGCTCCAACACAATCAATCGTTCGTGGATGACTCGGATTCAGCTCCGATGCACCGTTTTCATTCACTGCAGGTTTGGTCTCCTCCATCTCAGCCAGATCATCCTTCGCCGAGTAGAGAACCTTCTGATTGTGCCACACAAACAGCGCATCTTGGAGGCACGTGAATTTGTCATACGTGCGGTCACCGTCGCTTCCGTACCCGTCCTCGAAGTCTGAATCAAACCACGAGCACGAATTCTCGAGAAACACGGTCGCCCATTTATGCAGCTGAAGCTTGATGTTCTCCACCATGAGTTTCGCCATCACGTCTTTGAGCTGGTTCGTGAGGAAGATCACATTGTCTCGGTCTTGAGGGCTTTCGGCCCCTTGATCCAGTTTCCTTCGCGCTTTATCACCAAGTGAGACTAAGACAGCATCAAGTTCTGACACGTGGACGGACAGTCGATCCATCAAGCAACGCAGGTACGCACTGCTGTCTTTCGCTGCCTTCACGCCCTGGATGTCTTGCGCCACGTCGACCGGGATATCTTCCTCTTCTTTCCAGTTGAGTACGTGATTGAGCACCTCCGGACAGTGCTCCACAGTCTCACGCACCAGTGAAATTGGCAGCGAGTCCAACAGGCTCGACTCGATGGCTGAGGACCGAATTGGACGAAGGATGTACTTGAACAAATCCGACTTGAGTGTCTCGTCCGTGAGGATATCGCGTCCAGACGATGCAGACGCTGGTCGTTTGCTGCTTGAGGCACTACTGACACCATCACGAAGGGATTGCATCGCGTGGTAGTGATATCCAAGCAAATGCGCAGCGAGCGTGAGCGAATGCAAGCTCACTAGTTGGCGTTGCATCGCACTCCACTGGATCTTCTTGGACGACTTGAACAGCTCCGAGGACTCGGATGGGGAGCTTGGAGACTCAGACTTCTTCGCATCGTTGATACTTTGCACGACCTGCTTCCCGTACTGATCGTTCTCAGAAAGGAAGTTGCAGACAAGCTGCACATCGTGCTCGGTGAGGATCCATCGCTTCAATGCCTCCTGGTCTTCCATGCCATGGTCGAGCAGCAGTGGCTCCATGTAAAAGTACTGCCTCTCCCCCACAACGAGCTGCAGCAATTTGCAATCGCTCTCTTCCGAGTAGTCTTGCACGAGGTTCAAATCTCGGGTCAAGCCTGGAATATCCCACGTAGAGCGGAACGATTCACGGCGGTTCTCCTGCGACTGCGTCTCCTTGTGCCCGTTGCTTGAAGCTAATGCTCGCGTCTCTCGTTGAACACTGGACACTGGGACTGGGGCGATGGATAGTGACGACTCCACAGCGTCACTTGACGGAGCATCAAACTCAAAATCTGGATCATCCTCTGGTTCCGCGATGTCTTGCTCACGAGCCTGAGTCTGTGACGATGGGCTGGTCGCCCTCTTGAACGCTTCAATCTTCTTAAATAACTTCACCAAGTCGTCGTCCATCGTGGACTTTTTCATTGCATGTCCAGATAGCAACAATGATGGTGGAGCTGAAATTTCTTTCTTGAGAAGCCTCGGTATTCGGATATCTGGAGCGAGAACGTGGCGAAAACTCGAGCCACTCGACCAACACGCGTCGTGCACAGAGCTGAGCTGCTCAATTTTCACGCGCTTCTTCTTAGACGCCGTGGACAAACTCGAGCCTGACGACGCAAGAACAGCGCACTGAGCTTTCACGACCAGATCCGAGACGCGTCGCTTGTGCTTGATCGCCTCGGCTTTGCGGAGCACTGCGACATACTTTTGCTTCTCGATCGCCGCCTGCGATCGCGCGCGAGCAGCTTCTTGCGCGAACTTCTTGGAGATCGCGGCGCTTCGCTGCAGTCGTATTCGGAACTCGTCGATATCTAACAACTCGTCACTGGCAGCTGCAGCAGCATCTTCGTGGGTCCGATGTATCCGCTTACTCTCATTCCCAATGTCGTCACTGCTCCCACGTGCATCCGCGTGCGTGCGCTTCCTGGACATCGCGACGTCAGCGCTGCTGCTGATACTATCCGATTCAAGGTCACCGCTCAGTCTTCGTAGTTGCGAAGCATGCCTGAAGTTCTCGAACTCTGTGTTTGTCTGTTGTCTGCTGCTGCCGGTATCGACTCGTAAGCTCGCGCTGTTGTTTATCCGCCCACGCGTCAACTGTTCCGCATTCTCAATCGCAGATCGCAGCAATTTCGCACCGTGATCGACCTAAATCGAAGAAGGAAGTACAACCCCACAAGCAACACACAACCACCGTCACTCTTTCCTGCTTCAATGGCAATGCACAGCGAACACACCACCATGCGCGCTTTCTCTTTACCCGCTTGATCGTATCCGCCGACACCTGGAAGCTCATGGAAAAGCCTGCACTACTACCATTCGCTTCCTGGCTTCGTGTATCGCGCTTCCTGTGCACGATGATGCACTTCGCTTGGCTCATAATCGCATTGATGCGCGCGCCGCGGTTCCCAATCACATGCGGGAGCAGCACCTGCGGATCGCAACTCGTCGGCACAGCCACCACTCGTGTCACCTGCCACTGGCCCATCTCGGCTTGCTGGTCCTGGTGCAAGCTTCTACTACTATTTCTGTCAATCGCACTGGCCGAACTACTGGCTTGCGTCATCGTTGCTGCACCAAGTGATGTCATTGAGTTTGTAGCAGCACTACTGCTGCTAGCCGACGTCGTTGTTGTAGCGCGCCTTCGCAGTGGCTTCTTTCGATTCGCTTGCTGTTCGCTACCCGCATTGCTGTTACCCCCACTCGCGAACGGCTGGTGATACAGTGACGATGACAATGACGCTGACGATGTTGACGATGGTGCACCGTAGTACGCACGCGCATTCACTGCCGACGGCGACACAGACGCGGAGTTGGAGCCTGCAGGTGAGCGCGCTGCTGTCCTTCGCCGCGTGGGCAAAGGAAGCGGTGCGCTCGTGATGATTGGATGCGCATTGCCGTCGTCCTTCACGCCGAGCGACGCGCCGACCGAAATCACGCCCATACCGACGACGTCTCAACCTATATACACCCACAAGACCACGCGGAAAAGCGCACTCTACAGCCCTGTATCTACAATAGAGAGCAATAGATGCACAAATACGCGCAGACGCACACACACACACAGAGCGTCGCCACCTCCTCGTGCTGCTTGCTGGTCTCGTTATATGGCGCGGCGACTTTCTCCCACCGCCAATGCGGTGCATACTCATTGCCGTCGTAAATAGTAGCCCCTACGCAGAGAGTGCTTGTCGACAAAACTCTCGAAACGCGTAATTACGAGCTTTGTCAGCATGTATTTACAACTCGGTTGAAATCGGGTAAGTCCGATGGTATCGGATTACAGAAACCTTGGGAGGGAGGCGATCAACGATGAAGTATTTGACACATTCGTAAGCCGGCGAGCCTGTAACCGATATTTTAACAATCAACTGGAGCAATCAACTGTCAAGCATGAGTGTGGCAACCAACGGAGCTCCACTGATACCCTTTGAAGATACGCGGGGCGATCCTCGCATCGGATCGCGCTCTTCGCCGCCTTCCAGATGCTCCACGCGGCGTTAGTATCTCGATTCCACAGCCTGGAGCAAGTCTTACACTTGACCAGCCCGTGACGCAAGATTATGCAGCTCCTGCACAATCGAGGGTTCTCGCATTTCCGGAACATCTCGCACTCGCCCTGTTCGCATGCGCTGCTGGTGCGAAACTCATTGACCAGGTATACGTCGTAGCCCGCCTTCCGAAACATCGTCCTAAAGCCCTTGCCCTCGACCGGCTCATTGAACCTGCGGTGCTGCCTCTGGCTCCAATCCCCGATCGCGACGATCGTGTCTGCTCCGCTTTCGGACAACTTCTCGAACCGCTTCAGGAGCCGAGCTCCCGTTATCTGGCGACGCATGTAGCTCCCGGCTTCAGCTTCCAGAAGATGTACTCGTTGTATACTCGGCTCAGACGCCTGTTTACCTCGTTCTTTTTCTCCACGTAGGCTTTGAAGCGCTCGAAGTCGGTCGTCTTCCTGTTGTAGGCGCTCAGCTCTGCCTCCCATTTGTCGACGCGCTTGCCGTCGATCCTCACCTCCTGCTTGCGTTCCTGTACGTAATCTCGATACTTCTTTGCCTTCATCTCTCTGCGGCGTATGCCCTGAGTGTAGTGGAACCTTGTCTGATCCTTGGTGTCTCCATCGACGCAGTACAACAGGTTGCTCATGTTCGGGTCGATCGCGACGACCGTCTTGT